>CAAKHB010001465.1:122885-157813 GCA_901007665.1 Aeoliscus strigatus
GGTTGACTGGATGACTTTGGGTAGCAGCGGACCTGTCACCTAATCGATAGCTCTCTCTGCCCCATGTCTTGTTGATGCTTAAATAGGCAGAGTGTGTTGACGTCGATGGATTAAACACATTCTTTTTACTTGGCCTTGAAGGGAGAGAGTCCAGAGAATGAGGTCTGTTTGTCTCTTTGAGGCCTGCTGGGACATTTTGAGGCAATTGTTACGGTAATTCATGCATGTATGAATTGAAGTTACACACGCTCAAGTTTTTACTTTTTCCATTTGTTAATTGCAGTTGGGAAAGTGGTGGAATATGTGATAAATGAAGACACACGAAAATGCAATCTCGCACTTTTCTTGTGAGTTTTCCACCAAATATACACACGCAGCTTCATGTCTCAGCTGTCAAACACTCACAATTACTGTTTATTTGTTGGCCACCTTTACAACTCACCCTGAGCGTGTTTCCCAGTAACTTATTGCCCCTTTCCTAACCTTTCTGGGCAGTGGGGGCATCCATCATCTTAAAACATGATCTATTCCGGTCCACCTTCAGTCAGCCGGTGGGTGAGTGTGTGTATGTGTGTGTGTCGCCACAACTTATGGGCTGTCAACGCAAAGTGCAGAGCTTTGCCGGAAACTGACAACCACTGAATGACTGACAGTGACATTGCACCATTATGTTCTGGATGTGTGTGTGCGCCTGTTTGTGTGTAATCGTGTGCATTAAAGCACCGTTCTGTTACATTTCTCTCTTTCCCCTAAAGTATCTTTCCAGGGTAGCGATGCATGAAATCACCACTTGTCATTATGATGGCTTCATCACTGTCACCTGGGAATGTGACTGTTTCAAATTAGAGAAGCCGTCATTGATCATCGCCATGGTAATGGTGCTCACCCCCCCCCACACACACACACACACATTAATGTATTTATCATGATTTTATACCCCAAAACATATTAATTCAGTGGTGATGCCAAAAATCATGTGATGTGAGTCGCCATTCTGTACTGCAGCGCATCTCTTTCTTTTCTAAGTGCGGCTCTTATACTCTGCTACATGTCTCCGCCTCCTTCATCTCTCCTTTTTTTTTTTACTGACTTTCACATATTCCCCTGCTCTTTTCCTCGTTTTTCTACTCCCTCTATACCATGTAATCCCCCCTCCCCTTCTGGCCCTCCTCTTTCCCATCAGCACCCAGGGGCTGATGAATGCGTGGCCTCCTATTGATCGCAATGGGTGATGGATGATGGCTGGGAGATGACTGATGGGGTGCAGGCAAAGGTGCCAATAAGGGGGCAGCCGGAGGGTGGGGTCTTCACTGCCGGCGCTAATGGGAGAAGACTTGGGGAGACGGCCACTGTGGCAGCCGCACACCTCCGCCTTTCCAACTCCGAGCACACGGTTTTACTACACTTTTGCATTTTCTTGTTACATGCAGCACCTGGCGGTGACCCTTTTACGTCCTGTCTGAGTACGGCCGTGGCATGCATCAAGTGTGCACTTACTTATTTATTAAAAACCTCACATGCATGTGTAGTTACTCTCGGAGCTGCGAATGTGAGAGGAAAGAGTGCATGTGTGTGGGTGGGGGGCGGGGGAGGAGGGGTGCACAAGTAGTAGTTAGCAGGAAAAGATGATGGATGATGGGGCAGGAGGGGAAGACTGCGCCACAGCTCCAAATTGATATCCCAGCAAATGTTTTTGTCTGCTGTGAAAAATGGTGCCGCAACTCTCATCTCCACGGCCCCCCACCCCTCCACCCCCTCCCTTCCCTCCTTCGTCTCTCTTCAGGCTTCTTCCTCAGCACTGAATCACACCCTCCAATCTATTTCCGACACCTTGAGCTTTACCTCCAGTATACTGACAGAACCTGATCACAGCACCGGTCTCCTGGTATCCTGCTCACATTGTGACTCGTTGCCATAGTAACCTGCCTTGTATTAGTGTTCAGCACCCCTCATCCTTTATCCCCCACTTTGCCTTGCTCTTCCTGGCACAGCATTTAGAAAACACTACCTATCAGAGTGGACTATCGATTGTTGGCTATTACCGAAGCTTCTGGGGGCGGAGTGGAAAGAAAAAGTAAAAGTCCCCCAGGGAGACGGAGGCCGCTTTTCTAATTGAGTGGGATAATGCTGAAGTTAAGCAAGGCACAACACTCACAATATAAATGCCATTTTATACATATCATTCAAGGCAATGACTTGATTTAATACTTTGAAAATATGACATATGCTTTTGAAAAATAAGGATGAAGTGGATCTAATCATAGACAAACTGAAATAAATGCTTTTTGTGTCTTTTGAATAAACTGTATGTGTTTATAATACTGCAAGTCTGAATATGACACATTTGTGTGTATTTATATTGACTGTGTTTTACAGTCTATGAAAAAATATATAGTTCAGTGCTTCATGCCATTTCCCTGAAAGCAGTAGAATCCTACATATGTGGAGTCTCCAAAAAATATAGCATGACTATATTTTAATCACAAATATAGCTAATTTTCTTAATTCCCAATGTTAAAGATAGAAAAATGGCCACAAAAGTATTTAGAATAAACATGTGCCCAAATAACATGCATGCATTTTCTTATCTATGTTAAAGGTTATAGATGCACTGATATCTATTTTTAAGTACAAATATTTACATCGCACTCTGCCGTTTACTGACCTGGTGGGATGTGTGGTAGCGTCAAATTCAGTTAATGGGGTTTCTGTTTATGGTATTGCCTTTTGGGAGTGTGAGTATCAGGGCCAATATAAGTTTCAATAAATGTGTTGGTAAGAATGTCATCGTTAAGAAAAGCTCAGTAAAGGCCTTGAAAACCAAAAGTTTTCATGCCGCCATTTGTGCTCATCCCAATATCTGCTGGATAAGCATATTTGAAAGTGGTATACGTTTAATGGTTAAAGGGGGAAAAAAAGTGTTCTGGATGAGAAATGAGAGAGTAATGTTGAGAGAAAGGGATGAGGGAGCTGACGGATAACAGCGGGATAACAGGAGAGATTGGGATGAGCTCACTTCTTTTGCTGTGCTTAAGGAGAGAACCATCTGCAGGAGAGATTGTGCGTCAGATTAGGAGTGAGGCGAAGCTCCAGTGGCGAGGATTATGGCTACGAAACAGAAGCAGCACTAATAGAGGACAATCCAGCCGCCTGGAGCGAGCTCTGCCACTCACCCACCCTCGGAGAAATACACACATATAGTTCAATAAACGTACATTTGGTTTCTTGGATTAGCAGTGATGAAGATGTAGAAAAGAGAATTGTTTAACAGACAGTGGATGTGTACCCTTGGCTCATTGTGTCTGTATCTGGGACTACTTTTTTCATTTGACTTTGTTGCTTTACAGTTGTGATCACTGAACATTAACGTTATCGTCGATAAGGGTTTGAACAGTTCTTAAACCGCGTTTTGTAACCATCCTTTATCTGTTGTAGTGAGCACAGCAGAGGTTCTCGCTTATTTTAAATCTGATGTCGCAATCCGGCTATGTTTGGCTCCAGGATATGTCGTAACTCTAATCCTAGTTCACTGACTGGACTGCCCAGTGAAGGGGCCAAGAAGCCTACTCCCATAAGACCAATCTCTCTGACATCTGGGCCTCTGCCTTTCTCTGGGCTCCAGACAGATGTTGGATGATTGTTAAGCTCCCAGGGTTCTTAGCAAAGGAGAAGTAAGAGTTGCCTTTGGTTTGGATGTGCTTATAAAATAGCGTGTCACTCATGTGGGTATATACGACTAAAATGAAATGTAATTCAGTTTATTTTTTAGACAGCAAGTTCATCATTTCCATAACTCTCGTTCCTCACCCGCGCAGAATGACATTTCCAGATCGTAAAATGCTGGATTCATGCACATGAGCGACCAACGCTGTCGTGAGCAACACTTCTATATCATACACCTCTATATACTACATACAGTGTTCATTTTGTTGACAAAACCTTTTCATAGAGAAAAAAAAAGATAAAGCTAAATAAAAAGTCTGCCACAAAGTCAAAGACAGTGACGAAATATAACTAGTCAAGGACGAAAATAAGGCAGGATGAATGGATAAGAAATCCAATAAGAACTTGGTTTTCAAGAGTAAGAAAGCCATCAGTACTTCTTTAATTCAAAAGGCCAAAACCTCACAGAGAACCGCAGAGAGAGGGATGCATGTTCTGACAATGAAAGTACTGAGGTGGGAGTAGAGACAGTCCAAGTCCGTCCAATGATCCATGGTTAACAGGTGAAACCTCCTTAATTTTTGTTGATGTTTTGTACAGTCCAGTCATTTCCATGTGGTAGAGGATGTCCAGAAGGTGTGGATTCATCTTACTGAACACTGCACATGGATGCTAAAAGGTGAACTCCAGCCTGATCACCCTATAATGCCTTCTTGTCTCTCTATAATGGCCATGATATAGTTTGATTGGTGGATTAAACACTTATCCTTCCCCTCAACCCGCCTTATTGATTTCCTTGCAACACCACCCCCCCACACTCACACGCACACACTTCATCCCCCACAAACACACACACACACCTTTCTCTCCCACCCCCCCAACAACTCAAAGGTGAGGTGGACGTATAGCCTGATAAATGGCAGACGATTGATTCGTATTTAATTAACAATTTGCCAGAGACTTTCTCTCCCTCCCGCATGACTCCCCATCCCACCCCTCTCCTCTTCCCTCTATAAGGTCTCCAAAGGCTTATTCGACATGCAACAAGGAGAGGAGAGGTGATGCACGGGTAATTTATGGTCTGATCGATAAGTCCTGGCCTAACATCCACATCGCCTTGATATGGGAGCTGAAGGGACTGTCGGGGTTCACCAACAAGCAGGAAGTGACAGAAAGTGGGGACAACAGAGAAAATATGCAGAATTACAATTATGTCCAATGATGGAGGGGGAAGCAGACACAAGGACACGTAATTCAGATAATGTGCAACAATGACGGGCATGGATGTTGAGTGCGTCACTGGTTGTTTTATTTCTTTTTATTGTATAGTTTGAGACAGTTCCGTTGGATGGGGTTACAGTGGGTGCTTGGTGTATTGTACCTACACAGTACAGAGCAATTCACAGAATATTTAGTCACAGTCATACCATCAGTTCCTGTCAAGTTGTTCTTACATGCTTGCAATAAAGAAACGGTCCCATGGCCCCCACTCTTGCTCCTCATCATTAACTCTCAACAGCATCTGTGCATGACACCATTTCTGCCATGGTTACTGTCCATTTTTTTAGTCTGTTGGGGATGTAACCTGAGGATATTTGGGCCTGCTGTGACCATCCCGGCCTTTATAACTGCCAAGTCATGTTTTGACACTCCTTTGACTTGCATAACAATGTCTCCAGACCTTTCCCCAGGTGCTCTAGTACTTATACTAAAATGGTTGCATCATATTACTTTCCCATAGCACATGTAGGAAAGTCATGCATTGATTCTGATCTGCCAAGAAACGTATCTACTTTGGCTAAACATTGTAACAAATAAATAATGTGTTGATTCAAGTTAACATGAGTATAAAATATATGAGTCACCTTTAGGTCTGCTGTTGTTTACATGTAAACCTGATTGAAAATGAGGTCTTTATCCTATGTTTGTCTTCTGTTGCACACAGTCATCAGGGGGCATTGCTGAGTTCATTTTCATGTTCTTTGAGCCTAGACACACTTGGATCCAACTTAAAAAAACCTGCAGATGTACCAGCTGTCTGTACACTAAAATGATGTCCCCATTACGATGAAATGTCTCAAAAGAAAACATATACTCGTAAAAGTAACGACGCTCATCTGTCGTCTAATAAAGGTCCACCGAAGATTAAAAGTGTTTGCATGACTTGGGAAATGACCAAAATCATTTTTTGCCCAGGAGAAACCTGGACCAAGGTTAGAACAAAGACGACCAGTCCCCACTCCATCTCCCACTTAGGATCACAGGACCAGGACACTGGACCCCCGCCCCCCATCTCCCTCACACACATACAGACACACGCACCAAATGGGCCGCTGAGTGGGCACACTGTGCGATGAGACCGCAGCGTTTACTGCCCTCCCCATAAAAGTGTTTTATCACATATCTTGTAATGCAACACATTAAGGGTGGCTGTTGTTATTTGCAGCAAGGTCATTTGTACCCTCTCCCTCCTCGCTGCAACCCCACATCTTACGGGCAACATCACAGTCTCTGTCTGTCGGCTTCTCCTCTCCGTGCTTCTCAGCAAGACCATAATAGTATTATTATACCCATAAAGGTGTGAACACGGGCAAAATATACACATGTCAGTGTAGCAGAGGGCGCCACCGCAACAAGGTTATCTGTTGCATCATAGCATTTGCCCCACATTGCCAAGGTTTATCTGCGTTTGGGTGCCGTCTGGATATTTATATATTTTCTTCTCCGGTTCAGCTGCTATGCCCATTTCTTTGTCGAGGAGCTTAGGTGGCATGTGTGCGATGTTCAGTGTGTGTAATCAACTGTGTTTGCGTCTTCTTTGTCGCTGTTGAACTACTTTCAAGCTTATCGTTGGATTATTGTTCTGTCAGACCTACTTTTACCTTTTATCAGTATTTTTAGCCGTTCCTTTATTCAGGATTTCATCCAGTCATCACTGTAAAAACAAATGTATGTATTTTTTGTTATTATTATTCTTATTCCTACGTTCATATTTAAGTCCACAGGCTTTTCTGGTAATCCTATCAGTTCGGCCTTAGCCCTTAACCCCGAAACTCTTCTTCAGCTCCAGCAGTAATAAAAGAAAAGCATAATCCAGTGTTTAGAAATATGAGATTTGCTTGTTGGAATCTGGCAAACCATGTTGGATTAAGGGCCCAGAGGCGGTGGCTCTGTGCCCCCTGGTGACTGTCATGGCCAGGTTTTTTGCTGGCTGGCGGTAGAGATGAATGTTGTCAAGAGCAAAAATATAATAAAATGTGAAAATGCAGTAAAGTGCAAAAAGCAGATGCTTGATCTTTTGCAGTAGTCAATCCAAAATAAACAAATGATTTCATTCATAATTACAAATGAGTTCTTTAAACACAAAATTGAGAAAGTGTTAAATTTGTGTGTGTGTGTGTGTGTGTGTGTGTACGGGTGATTGAGGGAGGAAGTGGGTGTGAGTTTGTGTTATTTATGACTTCCAGGATTTGAGATGATAGAACAGGAAATTGGGACGCTTTTTCATTTTTTCCCCTCTTCCCTATTTCACCGCACACCGCTCATTTCTTTAATACCCTCTAAAATGTAAATCCGTATGCACACATGCATCCCGGACAATGCCCCCGATGCGAATTTTATGTAAAACGTACCCATAACTCTCGCTGACGATGTAACATATGACTCTGTGTAATTTCATTATGTAAAAGGGTTTTGTTTTTGTTGGAGAGCAAGGGCTGTGTGCGTGTGTGTGAGAGAGAGTGTGTGTGTGTGTGTGTGTTGTGTGTGTGTGTGTGTGTGTGTGTGGTTAGGGGGGTTAAGAAGATAGAAGAAGTGATTATCAGTAAAGCCGCAGGCGGTGTAAAACACAGCCTGGTCTCAACTTTATGATCAACCTAAATGAATAATAGAAATGTGTTGTGTTATTGTGTTATGTTCTTGTTGTGGTTAATCTCTGTTTTGCATCTTATGTGTTGAAACACGTGTTCTGTTTATTGTTTAAGTTACACCCATTAGTCATCACCACAATGAACACTAATTCTCCTGGGGTCCCCAAAAAACACACATGTAAAGAAAAGACATTGCCAAAGTTATCACATGAATGTAATTCTAAACCGAAAGAAAAATTTAGTCAAAACAAAACAGACACAAAAGCATATAATATATGTATAACACAACACACACACATACTTACACACAGATATATCCACATACAGTATACACACATGCACACACGTACATACAGTATCTATTATATTACATTTTGTGGCAGTTATGTAGGACCAAACCTAATTTCTTGACAAAACACAACTTAATTTGTTTTTGAAACTGGATTTAATGGTAAATCCAGTTTGATGAGGGAATCGACAATATCCACTATGTGTCTGGTGCCATGGACATGTCCATCACCTGTTGGTATAACCTGTCCAATTATTAAGTCGAATATGATTATTGAAGTGTTAAACCTCTAGCAGTGGACACACACATAGGTACAGAGGTGCCGATTTAATTGTCACATTTAGATAAAAGTATACTCCTAGCATTCATCTTTCCATTCATTCATTTTTACTGATTCTTTTTGAGAAGTGTCCATTGACTTGAATGGACAGTTTGGAGTTTATTGTTTGCGGTGTGGTGTTAAACTTGTTTTAGAGGTGATCCACATATGAACAAACACACACATAGATACTGTATTATTTAAAACAAAAACATGCATGATTATTACTTGGTGCTAAATTAGCAAATGCAGCATAATGTAACACATCCAATAGATGTATTAATTGGAATTACAATTTGCATTGTGAAAGACTGCGTCCTAATGGTGTATTTTCAATCTGTTTCTCAGTTCATGTCTTGTAAAACCTGATTAGTTGAAATGTGGTCGTGTTCCCATTGACACAAGCATAAATGTCAGTTCTTGTTTGTTTCCCTCACAGTTCTCAGTGGGTGTTTGTCACTCTGCTCCTTGTAGTTGCAGCTATCATCTGTGTGCAGCTCAGCGAATGTCGTAATTCTCATACATATGTCCCTTCGTGCAATTAGTGTAATTAGAATGTGAGTTGCACTGGGTTTTCTATAACTATGTATTAACCTTTTATCCCTACCACCTAGATTGTCCCTCCTGTGAGTGGGAAGCATCCTGGTACTAAAAGGGTGATCGGGAAAAGGACACTAGTTGCACCCTTTTAGGAAAATACCCTCTTAAATGGCCATATAGTTTGCAGCTCTGTGGCTTTGCTTCCTCTCAGCCTTTCTCTCTCTCTCTCTCTCTCCACAAATGCCGACACACACCAAGCACACGTCCGGACTCGTACGCAGATGCACATTTTCTTTTATTAAGGACCTGCCAATCCATAATGTGGAAATCATGCTCTGCTGATATCGATTGTGGGAGGCAGGGGCGGTGTGCTGTGTGGCCGAAATGGCAGTAAGTAAGGGAGAGTGCATTTGTTCATATATATATTTGTGTGGGTGTGTGTGTGTAGTTTAATGTGCCTGTGCATGTGTGTGTGTAAGCTGTACCAGACACTCCAGTCTATTGGATTGAGATTCATTCGCTATTTAAGGGTCAGGGTTCGGGCCACGTGTGAGCTGCATGCCATACTGATCAATACCGCTGCTACACACCCTGCCTGACCCAGGCATTTTGTCACCGTAAATCCCTGAGCCCCCCACCCCCACTCCTTTCAACCACCCCCTCCTCCCATCTCCCCGTTTCTTGCGTCTTAAGTCATTTAAAGAAGTGATGGAGTCAAGGGGGAGCGATTTGTAAGATCTAAATACTTTTAATACAAGCGGGGTTGGCCGTTTGATGGCTAATCCTCAGAGATTCAAGTGCTGGTCTGGTTTCAGGAGGGATGTGGTGAGGACGGTATTTGGAAGCCTTCGACTCATGATGACTCATTTGGAGCTGGGAGAAAGTTGTAAATGGTTTTAAGGTGGAAATAAGTAGAACGATGATCGCAGAGGAATGTTAAAGTGCAAATGATCCTGTTTTTTTTCAAGGATAGAAAAGAATTCATCCATCACAGCATATTATTTGCGAATTCTTTGTTTTTATCTTTGTAAACCAACTTACATTGGCCCCAAATCTCAAAAAATGTACCAATACAAGCAATGACTGTGAAATGACTTGACGGTCAGACCATCTATTTGTTTTTAACACTTTAGTTTTTTTAAGAAAGTAACTTAGGACTTTCTTCTTCCGGCCCCTTTTCGATCATGGAATGACGTGGTGTGGCACAATTGTGATGGATCTTGCTTTGTTGTGTCCAAGATTCGGAATAAATAAACTTTAAAAAAAAAAAAAAATGTAGCCATGGAGACGTGTGAAGTACACACATTGGTTTTCAGTCCATCTACAGGTGAGTTAATAAGGGAACAACTGGGATACAGTTGACAACCGCCAATGATGAAAGAATTTCATCAGACTGGGACCAAAAAAACACACACACACACACACATACACGTCACAATCTCACTTATCAATCTCTTTACCTCTTTGACCTCAAACTTTATTTTTATATTTCTATGCTGGTGGAAATCCTCAGGACAAAAAAAATATTCCACCCTTCCACGATGTCCTTCACTCATCCTTCAGCGTCCGTTCCATACAAAATGCAAACCACATTTAGCGATGCTGCCCCCTTCACCTCCCATCACTTCCCCTTTATGTACCTCTCTCTCTCTCCACCTCGCCTACCTTCCCTCCGTCGCTCCCTCCATCTCTGGTCCAACGGTGGCAGCCGTCACACTGTGCAGACATGTTTGCCTGTCTGCTTTGATATAGTGGCGTCAGGTTTGCCTGATCACCAAGGTCAGGGACGAACAATCTATTCAATCCACTCATTGTTATTAGGGATATAAATAAATTTGGTTGGGAGGCTATACCTTGAACTTTGAACTTCTACCCTCAGCTGAAATTTATCTTTTTTGTCATTTTTCCTTGACGCTCGGTAGCAAAAAGTGTTTGTCTCTCGCTAGTTCCTTTGGCCTCCAGTCCGCGTGCTCAACAAATCCATTAAGTGAATGAGATGGATGCTGCCACTCTACATATGCAATATTCAAAGATGCAGTTTAGTTACAGACACTTTTGAAAATATCATTAATGCATATGTGCACTAATGTTGTTTTTAATTTATGAAATGGATTAAAGGGGAAATTTGCATTATATTTGCATTCTTCTCTTGGCCAAATATTATATCCAGTCTGGATATTTGCACCCACTGACCTCAGCAGACCCCAACCCATAACCTCACTGGAAAGAACATACTTTTATGCAGCTGAGATTTTCTGCAAAACAGCAAACATACAGATGGAAAATCCACCATCTTTTGAATTGGTTCCCACAAACATTGCCCCACTCACGCAGATATTCTATCAGTATGTGAAAAGAAAAGGGGTTGCTTCTATTTTCAATTCCTTCTGTCTGTGCCAATGTACTGTAAAATGTCTATGAAATTAAAAACATGACTAAAGTTGTTTTAAATCCACCTTAAGAATCAAATAGATAAATGTGGACTTGCACCCTGCAGAGCAACCAACTTTTTCTGTTTCAGTAGGTAATCTACAAAAAACACAGAAAAACAGCACCAGCGCACTGAATCCTGCTCCAGTAAACAATAGTTCAGCATCTCCCTCTCGTCTTTGTCCCTGAACTCTCTCCCCACCCTCCCTACCCCCAAAAAACCAAATTATAAAATCATCGAGAGCATGATGAGATTGCTGCTGGTTATTAATCTTCAATAAATACATCTTGACCCAGGGATTAAGTGTATGCCCTCTCCACCCCCTTGTCCTCTCCACTGACTACATCCACCCCCCCGCCCCCCCGCCACACCGCCCTCACTCATCTCTCTAGAGATCCTTTGACATGAATTATGAAAAAAAAGAAAGAAAACCACAACCGAGTGTTGCGGGAGAGAGGGGCTGGAACAAATGTTCAAACCTGGATTGAGAGTTGCCCACTGATGGCAGTGACCTTGGCGGGGTGGGGTTGGGTGTGTGTGTGTGGGGGGGAGGGATTACTTCTTCTCTTTTGCCAAAGACAAATAGCATGGTTGGAAACAGGCAGTCAAAGGGAAACGCATGTCAGAGAGATGGACGGATGGACGGATGCACAGACGGGCCATTTTTTTAAACAGTTACAAGAAGTACTACAGAAGTACGAGAAAATGTCTACAAACTGATCAACTGATAAACTTATCACAATGGAGTGATAAAGATGAATGATTAAGTGACGGCAGTGCTCAACTATTTTACAGATCGTGTTTAATAGTGTCGGGGAAATTGAAAATGAGAAGAAGAAACAACAAGTGCCTGAGAATACTATCATACATATACTGCATATAGATAGATAGACAGATAGATGTAGAACCATATAAACTCCTAAATTAAGTTGTTTTCAAATAAATCCGGCTTCAGCTCCCTTTTCGTCTCTTGCCACTCCAAACTGAAAAACAACAATTCTACTCAGGGATTTTCCGTCTGCTTCAGCCAGAGCTTGTAGCTAGTTGACCGTCACAGCAGATGCTTTATAGCCGCTTTGCTGTGTTTTCCAATTGTTTCAGATGCAGGAATTCTCAGTTCTCCTTCCTCTTCTGTCCTGCGTCACTGGGCGCTGACAGCTGAGCAATGGCCTCTCCTGTGTGTTTGTCCATAATTGAAAAGCATGATGGCTGGCTGCTTGTGTCGCAACCATCTGTGAGTCTGAGTGGTCTGGTGAGTGTTGCGTTCATGGGCGGGGAGGTCGAGGGTTATGTGAGAGCCAGACAGCCTCCCGTAGGGAGCTGTTAACACCTCGTGTGTGCCAAAGGCCCCCCTGAGATGGTGCTTTGTAGAGCCAGTATCCTAATGAGAAAACGGGTGATTATCTCGCTGCCAGGCAAACAGAAACACGTGCCCGTATGAATTCTCACTCTTGATTCACTTTGATTAAAGTATCAGTATTTTGAAGGGAGCAAATAAAAGCCTGTTATACTGTACAAACACAGCTAATGCTCGTATGATAACACAAAATATAAATTAAAAGAAAGTAATTTGAAGCAATATTTGCTTCTTATGTAAACAAGTTACTTGTAATCCAAATGGATTACTTGTCTTAATGGTGACCAAAGTAAGTAACCAATTTTACTACTATTTAATATGAGTTCATATGTCTTATTATTATTATTATTATTATTATTGTTATTGTTGTTGTTGTCATTGTTATTATGACAAAAATAGAGAAAAGAATTCACCTGCAAATGAAATAATACTGTACATGATAATTCCACAACTCCCGACAGAGTCTAGCAGTTGGTGGAATAAATGTTCTCCCTCCAAATCGGCATGTTTCTCATGTACACACTTCCTGCGTAATGCCTGTATCAAGTGCTTTGACGACTGTGTAAAAAATGATAAACACCTACATGGCTGCAGCGCGAAGAAGCGCCGAGTGATACATGGCCAATACATTTCTAATATGAATGTTCCTGAATGCATTTCAATCATCCATTGCCGACAGATTACCAGATATTGCATTCCCGTCTCAGAATGAAATGAAGAGATAATTATGCAGCCGGCTGGTAATGGAGAGTTCGAGCTGTGATGGATTTGATTAAAGTTGTCATTGAAAACACACGCTAATGACCGCACTGATTAGTTAGATTGCTTTAATGCTGCTGCCGCCCGCCATTAATCTGCAGCATAAACAAAAAGCAGCATATCCTTGGTGTTGCGTGTGCCTGCATGCCTTGTCTTTTATATGTTCCATCTGTCGCTGATATAACTTTACTTCCTTATCTCCTACTTTTATTCTTATATGTTTTCCTGCCCCTGAATCTCTTCCTCTACTCAAAACTTCCTCAGGATCTTTTCCCTCAACTATTAATGCCTTAATTGACTTGTTCATATCGCTGATGCTCCTTTTTCCCTCCTCTCTCTCCGCCACATCCCTCCCTTCTCTCTGTGCAAGTTCCAATTGCAATGACGCTCCCAAAATGAATGGAAAAAAGAGAAAGAGGGAGAAAAAGTGCAGTGCAGTGATTCCATGCATACATTTGCAAATACACACACATGCACACGCCTCCTCCTCCTCCTCCTCTCTGTTGCTGCTCCATTAGGTCTGAATTGTGGCTGTGATGTGTGGCACCCAGGGGAGGTGTTATTGTCAGTCCTGATTTACTCAGCACCATCTGACATGGGCGTGTGTGTGTGTGTGAGTGTATGTGTGTGTGTGTGTGTGTGAGTGTATGTGTGTGTGTGTGTGTGTGTGTGTGTGTGTGTGTGTGTGTGTGTGTGTGTGTGTGTGTGTGTGTGTGTGTGTGTTGCCAGGCTAAGGGTCGTTTACAGAAAGGACAGTCAACCGTTTAACAGTTGGGAAATCACAATAGTCATTTTGATTGAGTAAATTTATTCCTCATAATCAATAATTGAAATCTTTAGATTTATATCACTCAGCATCTTTTCGGGTTGTTGTTTTTTTGTTGCTAAATTATTTGTTGATTTTATGCTTGAACAAACAATGAACGTCTGAGCCTTTTGGGGAAACAAAAAGGTTCCACAACAGAAGTGTCACAACTTTACCTCAGGTCAGGATGTTTTTTGACAAACTGAGTGTTTTGTGCACTTCAACCTATGGAGACCTTAACAATAGTACAGTAAAACAGGCAGATCATATATGTATAGTCTACAGATACGTATTCACAGTACCCCTTTAATATATTAATTTAAATACTTCTGGTATCAACCTCAAATACAAAAACAAGTAAATAAACAAATTAAAGTGTTATGGTTAGAATACTGTATATATGTATTTATTTGGATATAATCTGATTCAATAATACATGATCAAAGTATTTACAAATTAAATATAGTAAAGTAGATAAAGTAAAGTTAATCACTGAAATCCTGTTGGATATTTTAATGTCACTTCAGTCACCTCAAGTATTCTCATCAAAGGCACTGCTGGGTCCTGAGGTGTTACGAGAAAAAACACATGAGATCTCAGAAGGTTGAATGATACTACATTGGACAAAAAAATTACTTCACTCTTGTTTTTTCTGTTCATCTAAAACATTCCATCAGTCTTCGTCAATGTTAGATTTTTTTTTCCTGTGGCAGAATTATAATCTTTACAAGCACCCTGATAGTCAATCTAATTAGATTCAGAGGTTCTGATTGATTTAATCAATACATTTTATTACAATCCTACGATGGGAGTGGAACTGAAACAGAAGGAGCTCTGACGATAAGATCCCAAGTCTTTTGTAAGAACTGTTTAGAGGGACGACTTTTGTTTTTATGTCACTTTGCTTTCGTTTAACTTGTTCATAGATTCTGATCTTTGCCATTGGAGCTACAATCTAAATCACCAGCCTTCTCACAACTCTTTCCCACCATTGACTTTCTCATACAACTTCCTGTGTATTGTCGACACTCACACCTGACTGAACACCTTCTGCCGGTGTCATACAACTAATCTGACAAATTGCATACCAGACTTAATCTAATTCTTTCCCAGAAAATGGGATTTCCAACACAATCTGAAAGAGTGGATTGGGATAATCCCAGGTATTTGCTTAGACGAGTTCATGGCCAACAAAGACCTCACACCTGCTGTGTGACATTCTCAGAGAAATACTTTGTCCGCCAAAAATGCCCCGTTGCTTTGTCACGTCGACCATTGAGAACTATTGAGAAAAGTACTTTCTCTTCTCTCTCTGACGAATCAGCTTCTCTAACCCCAAACACACCAACGTCGGTATCATATAAGATGAACACAGCCTTTGACACTTCACTCTCACCCCCTCGCTGCCGTTGCCAAACACTGTCGTGGTCAGGTTGCACACCTGTCGCTTGTGTGAGGCACCACTGATACCTGGAAGGATTCAGCTGCACATCCTGTCTGGTGTTCCTTTTCTTGTTCTGGCAACCCGAGGAGCAGAGTGAGGCGGCCATTAATGGTGGGAGGGGATAAAAAAAACAAAGGGTTTACCACACACACACACACAGAAAAGTACAAGAGTGCACTTATATCAACAAAATAAGTGCGTAAACGTATGCCTACTCATTGTATACTTGACGTAAGTGTTCAACAATATGTCTCCAATGTGAACATTTTTCGATGAGTGGCCTCATCATCCAAACACCAAAGAGAATATCTTTGGAAGATGGCGTTCACTATGTGGAATATATCATGTGACACAACAACTGCCGATTCATCCATTCATTCCCTCATTTTTTTGGTTTTAACTGACAATTTATTTTTTGCCCTGATTTACATTTAAATATGCAAATGAACTTTTGCATAAATGTGATGGTTCAAAATAAAGACGTGAAATAAATAATAAATCGTGAATTACGTTAATTAAATACAAATACTTCAATCTTAACAATACTAAATGTCCATTATACCCTATAACCCTTAAAATCTAAATCCCTTAAAACCCTTAAAATCTAAAAAAAATAGCTTCTGGGATATCACATTTAGCACCTTTTTGAGAAATAAGAATATTATTGCAACTGGTGGTTAATGATGTAAATATGTCGGAGGAGCCATTAAAAAAAAAAACACCCTACAAATTATTTAGAAATGGGTACAATCAGTACACATCAGTAGCTCTATAATGTAAAAGTTGGTACACGATGCTTTAAGACACAGCTGATATAAGTACTGTTCCGTATGTGTAAAGACATCACAGAAATATGAATGTGATGTGTTTACACATACACACACGCACACACATCAACCTTATGTAAAGTCCGTTAACATGCATTTTCTATCCGTGCACGCGCACATACGCATACATGGTTTAATCTATTTAATTGAACCTGACTTTGAGTAACTAAACAAATGAGAACATTCACATGGGGCATCTGATCCCTTCTCAGCTAATGGATTGAAGATTCCTTTCTCATCGGGGCATTTCGGCAAACACGACCCAGTAATCTCTGAATTGATTAGTTGACTCTCCGTCTGCATCAGATTTCTCTGCTAAAGAGCTGTTGAACTCCCGATACACTGTTGGTAGTTAGCCAGATACTCAATTTAACGGTGTGGGCGGAAATGTCGGCTTGATCTGGTTTCACTATCTATGCTGTGATAAGTCATAGGAAGACACAAAGATGTTGGGTTGATGCTGCTTGTAAGATGAGATAAACATGTCTGTTGTTGAATCACCATCTCCAGTTATTCAAGCGAACCTAAGCAGAACTTATGCTCCAGAATGTATCATACTGGTTTTCATCACTGTACCAAATCATTTGTCTGAATACTTTTAGTTTCAGTTTTTCAAACCAAAGAGAGCAGAACTCAGACATTTAGGTGACAAATTTATTAAAGTCCTATATCATTAGTCATCAGTGTCATCATTACCAGGAATAAATAAGACAAAAAACATTTTCCACATAAACAAACATATACATGTGACCCCGAGTGCTACAACAGTTCCTCTGTGGTTTCAGTAGAAGAAAATGAACAAGATACATCTGAGAACACACAAATGCATAGATGAATTTGAACCTCTAGGTTCCATTTAAGACAACATCTATATTTTTGCCTATATCGATGTTAAAGAATGTACAAAGTCCTCATATCTGGGTTATTATTCATGTCCGAGAAGGGGTTTGTATAAAAATAGTCTCCACAATGATAAACCATTATATACTGTATTTATATATATATATATATAGACATTTGGCAACAACCGGACGTCTAAAGACTTTGAACAGAATTTCGCACCTGAAAACACGGAAGAACAAAAAAGCAGTAGAAGGAAAGAAGACTAAAAAGGGAGCGTGGTGAAATTCTGATATCTGAACATTCTCTACAATGTTCTCAAAAGCTTATCGTGGTACCTGAAAACTTAGCTTAACACCATATTTTTTTACAAATTTTAGGCCAAGTGCTTCCCATGAGGGACATTTTCCTCCCTTTATATTCCAGATTGCAAATGGGGGTGCTGAAATCCAAGGACAGGCTACAACTCTTAGCGAGTCATATATACAATCGCTTTGACTATCTTCCAAACCCTAATATCCAACAGAAGAAAGAAAACAAGTGAGGAAAAAAAAGCCCAATTCTTTGAATCACTGACCAATCAAAACTGCCCATGATCCACTTCATCCAACCAGGAGGCAGGACTGGCAGGGAAGTCTGGGTATCCTCCACTGCTTCCAGTGGAGAGGTCCGAGCTGGGGCCGTTGGCTGTTCCCATGGAAACCCTCACCGCAGGGTTGATCCCGCTGCCCTGGGTCATGATGGACAGGCCAGAGTCAGGGTAGACCAGGCTGGTAATGAGGGGCTGGTGTCTGGGTAGTGCCTGAAGTGACCCCGGTGACTGAGGAAGGCCATAGGGACTGTTGGAGCGGATCTCATGGAACTGGTCTTGAGAGGGGAGGACGCCGTGCTCCAAGGGGAAGGAGGCGTGGTTGTTGCCACTTTGGCGGCCTCCTATGGCTGGAGATGGACTATTGTAGATGCCGTTTGTGTGGCCAAGTTCAGACATTGGAGGTTCATCTGTGGAACAATGACAAGTAGCATCAATGCTAACATCATTACTAATCATTGGGATTTGTTTGTCCTTCAGAAGACGGTACAGGATTTTGGTGCCATGCATGTTGTGTTGTGTCAGTGCTGCCGTGTAGACGTGGAAATGAAGCAAGATGGACAAAAACACCATATTGTAGAAGAAAACAGTAAAAGAAGACCGCTGAATGAACATTAGCTAGCTGGCAGCTAGCTTAGCAGCTACCTTGTTTAACCAGCTAATGCATCTGTAAACTATGGAACTCATCCATATTAGCGTTGTAAATGCACAACAAATTATGCTGCTGGGGCTGTTGAACGACCAACACTGAGTCTGTTACGTTTTGTCTAAGTAACATTTGGTCACATTGTTGACTTTTAATTAAATGGCTGCATTTTACAAATGCAAGGACTGTTAGCTAGCTGTTGTGTGAAGTAGATGGGAGAACTACCCATATAGCTGATGTAGCTCATGTTCATTTGTGCTTCACTAACGACAACTGCGCTGAAAACAACTTGTTGATGCCACACAAACAAATTAAATGTTAGCTTCAGCCAAAACTATGTCACGCAAGCAATTTGTTGAAATGTAGTTACACAGCCTTCATGTTTTACTTTGGAAATTTTACGTATTGTACCTTTAAATCCAGGAACATTTTAAGGTCGATCAACCGTTTAACTGCTGTTGTGTATTGTGGATGCTTGCTAGCGTCCTCACTGGAGCGATCGTTCCAGTTGGCAACGCCTGAACTATCTGCCACCATTTCATTGATTTCTCTGACCTGTGAAGGAAACCTCGGCGTCACTGTCCATGCCCTCCTCCTGGATGCTGTCCTTGTCAGATTTGGAGCTTCCCCGTGATCTCTTCATGTTGCGGAAGTACTGCCCCCACCTCTGACGTCCAGCATCTTTCTTCAACCTTTTCTCTTTCGCTCGCCTGTTCTGAAACCAAACCTGAAGGACAAAAAGCCAGTTAAGACCTTAGTATGTAACAGTTTTCTTAACTTGATCAACATCCAAGTAACACATTACACCAATGGTGTAAATAAATCCTATTAATAAATTAATGTCTTTTACTTCTCCGTTCTAAACATCCTTAAAAGGTCCTTTGATGAACAGATGACACCTTTAACCATTAAAACAAAATGAGTTATCAAGGATTGTTCTGAGAACAGTAATCAAGGAACAGCCCCCCAACCTCACGGGGGTGCACGCACACACACACACACACACACACACAGAAGATTTATTATGCTTTTAATTAACTTCACGACAGCTACAAGTTGTCGTCACCTCAGGGTGCAGACAGGTTAGCGCACTGCAGAATTAAATTATTTAACGCGCTCCGTATCTGGTTTTGATCAGGTTCATAAATTTGAGGTTGCACTTGTGAAAACATTCTCGTTGTGGTGTGAAGCAAAGCTGCCTGTCCACTCCCTGCTCACAACAATCAGCCTGCTCTTATTGGCAGTGGAAAGTGAATCAAAATACTATAATAATAGAGAAAAGAACTACAGCTACTCCAAAGGCGAGAGAGAAAAAGTACAACAAATATACAATCAGTTGATGGAATACTGCACTTGTTGGTGGCGGGGTGTGTTGGTGCACAAACAATAAATACACTCACAAAATATATGTATAGGTGCAAATCATATGCAATAGAAATAAAATCTCCATTTCTCATTAATCTAACGCCCAAACTTAACCCATTTCGGTCTTGAGTACAAAAAAGCATTTTTACGTGCTCTCTAATGATATTCCGCCCCGGCTGAACCCTCCTCACCTCATCCCTTTTACAGAATAATGAGGAGCATTTTAGTGGCTTCCATCTCTACTTTTGTCCTTGCAAATAAAACAATATATATGACCACCACCCTGGCAACCGGCGTGCGGCTCCACAGCAGCAGACAATATGTGAAGGGGGCCCTCTTAGCATTGTTAATGAGTCTGCACTTAAACCACGCTGACTTTGATGTGGACTTCATTTTACTCCATCCAGCTGTAAATTCGCCCTCAATCCACACACACGCTTGTGCGTACAGTTGGCTTGTGCCAGCTCACCCGCAATTGTGCCCTGATAATGAAGTCGGGACACTAATGGAATAGCTCTTAATGGATAATAATATACTTTACCTGGACAACCCGCATATCCAGGCCTGTCTCTGACGATAGCTGCTCCCGGACGTGGCGGGCAGGTTTTGGAGAGTTGTTGTAAGCGTTTTTCAGAGTTTCCAGTTGTTTAGCAGTGATGGTTGTTCGGGGCCTTTTAGCTGTCGAGTCTGCTTCTGTAAGGTGGACAAGTGATTTAGGCAAATGAATGATTTTTTTGATTCACAACAGTAAAAATAAGACACATTAGAGCTGTATAATGTGACAGGATGCACGCTAAAACACATCAAGAGGCCTTCGCAGTGAGGAATGTATGCAGGCT
Source organism: Aeoliscus strigatus (assembly GCA_901007665.1). Taxonomy (NCBI): domain Eukaryota; kingdom Metazoa; phylum Chordata; class Actinopteri; order Syngnathiformes; family Centriscidae; genus Aeoliscus; species Aeoliscus strigatus. The sequence goes on from CAAKHB010001465.1 coordinate 143,468, forward strand.
CTGCAGCAGTATACAAAATCCATTGCATAAAACACATTTAAGACACACTGATTAATTTTCATCTGCCTATAAACTAGAATCATTGCATCGTGCATGCATCTGTAGGGCCCAGCACTGCAAAATAATTAAAAAGAAAAAAAAAAAACATCATCCAAGTCTGCTGCCCAAGTAATTGCTTCCCCTCATTAGTAAAATAAACTTGTGTGTTTTCAGTGAAAACTTGCTGCATAAATCAGCTCTTGGTGTGAGGCAGTAAATCCAAACAAACAGATGGGGAGATAAAAACTTGACCAGTCTGCTCTGTGAGTCTTCTGGGATTTGTGTTAACAGAATATTTAACGAGTTAAATTGGGATTTTAATGAAACTGGCTTTTGTTGCAAGTTTTAGGAGGAAAACGCTTTCTACTGTCCGTGACTTACATAAATATTTACTGCTCACTGATAAAACAACAATTTAGTTGTCAAATGTGAGAGTTTGTTTCACACACAAGAGACCCCCCACACACACCCTCCTCCAAATGTGTTAATTATTCGTGATTGCCATATCATTGATAGTTGTCATCATACACGTTTTTATTAATTGATGCTGGTGTCAGGCCTCGAATCATAATGATTATCAATCATTACAAATATTTATATGAAAAAAGAACTATCAGTCCAAAGGGATCATTAGTTTGTTAAAACATGAAAATTGAAATTGCACACACACACACACACACACACACACACTCTTTAGAGAGTTATTGAAAGCTGACTCTGCCTCTGGTGCAAAGTGCAAGTGTAATAAGGCTTCTCGGCTTGCGCCTCGTGTGTCATCGATTGGGCTGCGACGCAGCGATTTGCGCAGATGGGGCCACACAACTCGCGTGTTTGTGTGACCCACAACTCAAATAAGCTGCCCCCCCGCCCCTCCACACACACAGACACACACGCACCGTGTTGCTGCGGTGCTCACCTCTCTGTTTGGCGGTCTCGTAGTCGGCCTTGCACACCAGCCTGCTGTCCTCCATCAGATAATACTCGTCGCCCGTGGCCAGCTGCCTCTTGCACACGATGCAGGCGAAGCAGTGCAGGTGGTACACAAAATCCTGCGCCCTCCTCACCACCTGTGTGGGCGGGATGCCCTGCTGACAGGCTGCGCATTTGGTCCCGAATCTCCTTTTGGGAATGAAGAGGTTTGCCATCACTTCACTACACCTTCCCATGCATTAAAGACGCATCAATAAACAAGTACATCTACACGATATATCGCGTATTCTCTGTGTGTTCCGTTGCCACTCACTTGAAGAAATCCTCCTTGCAGTAGACGCTGTCGCCCCTGCTGAAGCACTTCTCCGCCAGCTGCGCCTGGCAGTCGCTGCACTTCAGGCACTTGCTGTGCCAGTGGCGATCCAGCACTTTGAGGATGAAGCGGTCGACGATGTGCTGATTGCAGCCTGCGCACACGGGGATTTCTGCAGGAGACAACCAAAGCAGGTCAGCAACGCTGGAGGGTTCAAATGTGTTCTAGTACACGGGACAACGAATAAAATGTACAAACAACAGCTGTCATTGAACAGCTGTATTTTCGTTTTTACATCCCGCAGTAAGTTTTTATTCATTTTTCAGCTTCGAGTTTATAACTAATAAAGGATTCAGTTCTTTTATTATTGATAAAATAGCAACAACAAATTCGAAAATGGAAAATGTGAATGGCTCAAAATATGAGAATATAAAATATTGTTTTAAATCAAATTATTATCTAAGCAATACTTATATTCATGTGGGACAAATGTGGAAAGTTTTTGTTTGTTTGTTTGTTTGTTTTTTTCAAATTCTCTCGATCATCAGTTACCAGCCAATATTCTGTAGCTTCATGTGTCTCAGGGAACGTGTGTCATCACAGGCCTTGAATACTTTAATGAGGTTAACAGGTTAAAATTCAGACATCAGTCATCTGACTTTTGACACAACCCCGCAATATATTACTGTTATTGAACAACACATTTTCTTTTTTTTTATTTAAGTAATTTATTTATAAAATATATTGACGCATATGTTACTTAATATATATGCCAAACGACAAAGTCCTGATACGCAGTTGGAAATGTGTTTCATAATGAATAAAAAAAAATTAAAACCAACATTATGCATACAATTAAGATAAAAATCGGAGATTAGATAAAATTAGATAAAATCTAAATTTCTAGAAAATATATCTATTCAATAACCAACATTACAACATGAAAAATGTAACAATTTAAAAAGCACAAGCATCGAATTTATTTGCATCATTTCGTTTTATTCTATTATTCAGACCAAACCAGCACACCATTCCCGGTGTTACCTTACCATGTTATTACTTATTAAAAGACGCTCAACCGTCTCCATCTTCCATCCGCGCAGGGAATCGCGTTCCCATTGTTGCGTTCGAGGGCGATCCATGAAACATGAATGAAGCGTTTCTTGTGGCAAAGCCAAAAGTGAGGTGGGAGCCACGTCAGGAGCAGGTGGAGCCGGCCCATCATTTATTCAACGCGCTGTGTAAAACTAGAAAGCTGCGGCCTGCGTCCTCTCACGGTACAAACCAGAGAGGTGTCCGAGCAATTTGCTCCTTGTAGGCTCCGTTTGAACAATAACACGAACGCAAATCCGAGCATTCACCTCCATTCGCTGACGTCAATGTGGAGCACGTTAGCTTTCGTCCATTCGTTAGCCCATTCGTCACATTTGAACGTGTAAAGGTAAATAGTGTGTCAACACTGACATGTTTGAATACTAATTTTCTCTCAGTTCAAGTGTGGAAACAAACAACTGCACCGTTTCGCTTCAACATTCAGATTTGGAACAACGAAAGTGGTCTGTTTCCCCAAAATGTCTCCATCCCGTATCCGGAGACCACAACTATCTGCATACTTTTACCACTACTGTGAGTACAAATGAGATTTTTATTAATGCACAGGTACAGGAACTGTTTGGCCGGTAGCTCTCCGCGGCTCCAGCGCCAGGACCTTGTCCGTGTTACCTGCTTCTGTTGCTCTCTCATGTCCGTCTCCTGATTCACACGATAGTCCAGTTTGTGTAGTTTGTCAACTCTCCACGATGTAAACGACAATACGCACGCACGGATGATTTTTTTTTTTTCGAAGCAGGATTACACATCACCGTTTCCAAGGCGACAAGGTGGGATTAGATTAACATCACTGACCCAAACCCGGAAGAAGAGTAAACAGCTGGTGGGGAAGAAACTAGTTATATTACAGCGAATTACCTTGAAAAATATATTAGTATTAGTATTATTTACGTAACTGAACTCTTCTTTATATATTTTTGGACTTATGCTCCATTTTTTCTTTTATATTCCATCATCGCGCAATGTAACATTTTCGTACTGATATTTGGTAGCAAATATTACGCAAAATTATTTTTGAGGATCATGTACTAAAACTACCCAGAATGTTCCAGATCTCTGAAGAAATTGAATGATAAATTAAATAATTACACTCTGCCGCGGCGAACCACATCCACAGTCCACTGGTCCCCCTGCGTATTTTGCGCACTAAGAGGCCTTTTTAAAAAATTGAATTTACTTTCACACACCCCACATGTGCAAAACCCTCGTCACGTGTGTGTGCGTGAGTCCTCTAAGACAAGTGTTTATTTAGGGGAGAGATTGGCTGTTCAATAACATGTTGATCGGACCAGCACCCCAATGAATTTTATTGACACTGATCTTTGGCACAAAATAGCGCCTGGGGAAATCAGCGGTAGTGCCACTGGCGCCCTGATGAATCTAAAATCAATGTCCGATTTGTGTGTATTTCAAAAGTATATCAAAGACGTTTTGAAGAAGCTGTGGGGTCTCACTTGGAGGGGGCTTTTTACTTCTCAGCTTTGTAATAATTTTTATGTCTTATTGATCGCCCACTTTTGAGCTTGAAGTCCGACACTAATGTGACAACAAAGCGATAAAGCGACCGTCAGAGTAATGACCAGTCAGAGAAAGAGTAAAATATATTTCCCTTTCTTGTTTGAGAACTAAACTGAGAAAGTCTTTTGGATTTGTAATCATTTTAAATCTACAAATAATTTTCTTTCTTGTTCCTGAACAGGAAAAGAACCCATAAATCGTCCTTTTATTTTTAAGTCGTCGGTCTGTAGAACCACCTCAGGTGTCCCACCTGTCGGGGCAGGAATGTGACACCTGTTGAGCTCTTTGTGTCTGGGGGGGGGGGGCTTTGGGTGGGAGCCGCTCCGCGCCTGCCGGCAGTCTGTCAACTCAGACCCGGTGCGTCCGGTGGGGTCTCCGGGCTCCCGTGACAACTGCCGGCGGCGGTGTGCGGTGACCGAACGCGAACAACATCTGTTGGTGTGATTCTGCAACAATGAAAGCTCATTACGCATTCATAACGTCTCCGGCACGCATCGCAAAAGAAAACGTTTTTTACGCGTCAGGAGGCGATTTCTCAGAAAGAAAAAAAAAAAACGTCCGAGCGTCCTGTTTAGAGTTTGCAACGTATAAACCACAAATTTTAACTGATAACGGGGCTTTCTTTGGTGCGTAAAAGCTCCGTTGTCAGCGTTCAGACTCTCCTATTTTCAATGGTCCTGCATTTAGCGCAAACGAACATAGGAGACAGCGGCTCTTACCTTGGCCTGCGCCGTATCTGGAGAAATTTGCGCTGCTTTGACAACTTGAACCCGGATGTTCAAGCAACATTTTCTTGATGGGTTGTTGTTGTTCCGACGGAAGAACGCAGCGCCAAGAGACGCCTGTGACGATTCACGGCTTCAAGTTCCTGTTTTTATCCAGATGAAAACTCGTCGACTGCTGCTGGGGTTCTTGGAGGGGGGGCGGGGGGTGAAGAAAATCTCCTTTTCACCGAGAGCGGAAACTTTGGACGGTCATGAAGTTGGCCTTTGATTCCTTGAGGCTGAGCTGCGGACGGTGCAGAGGAGGAGCAGAGGAGGAGTGTCTGACCACCAGCAGCGTCAGCTGATCTGTGTGTGCGTCCGGCAGCAGCCGACTCTTCTACAGCCGGCGGGGCCGCGCTGTCCAGGGTGCTGAAGGGGGAGTTTCTCTCAACGGGGTGTGTGTGTTTGAGAGTGTGCTTGTGTGTGTGTGTGCGTGTGTGTGTGTGTGTGTGTGTGTGTGTGTAGCTCCTATATCAGCGTGGCGGCTACCAACAGGAACACACAGACACACACACACACACAGAGGCACGCATGTTCTCACCACTCCAGAAGACATTCGATAGATAGATAGATAGATAGATAGATAGATAGATAGATAGATAGATAGATAGATAGATAGATAGATAGATAGATAGATAGATAGATAGATAGATAGATAGATAGATAGATAGATCTCCAAGGGGTTCACGGGGAGCATGCAGGACCCAGATACACAGTCAAATATAGTAAGTAAGTATTAGTAAGTCAGCATTCCCCATTGCCTTACATTCATGTTCTGGAGACTTCCACAAACTCTAAGAACCAGTTTTGTGGCTAAAGCCGAAATAAATAGTTTACCGATAATGTAGCAATTTATAATAGAGGAACTTGATTATTGACCCCCATAGATACCCCCTCCAACACACACACACCCACGCACGCCCTCCCTCCCTCCTTCCTCCTCATCTCCGTTGTGTTGCACGTGTCTGTCTCTCAGAAGGGACAATGGGACGAACGGGCTCCGGACGTTGGTGTGAAGCGTTTCCATTCATGCGTCCGTCTTTTGTTTGGTTCAAAACAGACCGCAGCAAACGCACCGTCACTGAAGCTGCATCATCCGACATTTACCTACAACTGATGACGTCTATAGTTATTTAATGGAATTACTGCATATATATTGTCTTTATATCATATAAGCAGGTTCAAAAAAACTCACATTATGTCAAAGAAAAACAGGCTGTTCTTAGATCTTACTAGTTTACCAGTATTTTATATTCTATCATTACTATTTTAATTATTATTATCATCATTATTTTAATTTTTTGCTGTGTGATTTAGTTAAATTTGAACTAGGACGCCTGCACAGAGCCTGCTGCTGACTTGGCTGTGTGCCATGAAGCGTTCCTTTGAAACTGTGCCAACTATCGCCACAAAAACTGTCCTCCAGTCCTCCAGCTTTGATTCAATTTTACTCGCCCAGCAGCCCACAAGTGGTGTAAGCCAATTAGATCTATGCTGTTCATTAGTCCACTCAGGGCAATTAGCCTGTAAAACCTTAAAGAAATCAACTGGACCTCTCCTCTCTCACTGGACAAATAATACCTGACATCTTCTTTTTCTCTCCAGCTGTCAGTCCCTCAACTCATGTGCAAAGCTCTTTTTAAACAACACATTTATTTTCAAGGATGGGGTTTTTGTGTTTTTGTGATCATGAATGTCTGGTCAACAAGTCGGTCAGGATCTTTATGCAGATTAAGGGAGAACTGTTTGTAAATCTGGAAGGAGCTGTACACAGTAACTAGGATGCTAAAGCCCGCGCAGCGTCAAAGGAGCTTAGAGCACAAGCAACAACAACAGGACTGCTCTCCTTTCCCCTCCGCCGCTGACGTCAGAGCATCTTCTTATGTGCTCTTTGCATTTCCCTTATGTGTGTCTGTTTGTGGGATGTTTGTATGAACACTGATTCATCCTATGGGCCATATTACATCATTGGTTGCATTTCAGTGTTCTCCTGAGGACGTATGACATCACGTTATGGGAAACAGTGATAGAAAAGGGAGAAATAAATGCTTTTCTTTCATCCTCCTTTTCAATAAACATGCTTCTTTATCGGATTGTTTTCATTATTATTTCCATCCCTTGCGTGAATATTCCCATCCCGGAAGAAACACAAAGGCTTTTATCCTGTGTTGTTTGTCCTCTGAGGAATCTAAAGCCTCATCACAGAAAATTGCTAAAGTGATAATGCACCTGGGTCCTACTCGAGAAAGCAGCTGCAATCCAGTTGTTAATAGTCCTCCACAGAAATTCTGCCTCGTGAACCTGTTGGAACTCAGGTTCCAACCTGGTTTTTGACCTCAAATGCGTGTAGGTTCAACAGGCTGAGGAGTGCTACGGAGTGTAGGAGGCTCTTTACTGAAGGATTACTTCACCACAACAAACAATATGCTTCATATGAAACCAGATTTCCTTCATGTCGGGGAGTGTTTGTGGTGTGTGTGTGTGTGCGTGTTTAGTGGTGGTGGTGGTGGTGGTGGTAGTGGTGGGGGGGTCAATTACTGGAGGAGACAAATCTTCACTTAGATCAAAAGTGTTTCATACACAATAGACTGATCACAAAAGAAGTGAGGATGATTTTCTTTCTCTCCGAATTGTGTTTGATTTAAATGGTATCTTACGAAAAAGGAGTACAGAACAATACAGATCAGATTAACAAAAATAAAAAGACACGTTCTAAATGCATCAGATGTCCAAAATACTATTGTGTGTGTGTGTGTGTATTCGCTTTCATTTTGATTATTTTATGTCAGTTATTTTGAGGTGATTGTCCATCTCTGTTTGTTTGTTTGTTTATGTTGAAAAAGAGATAACTTGCGTCTGTTTTACTGCAGTTGTTTATGATTTATCCACAAACTTATGCACTCAAATTCATTCACATTTTGGAGCGAAAATAACCGACATATCACAAAAGCTAAATTGCATCGATTTACTGAGGAAATTGCCTTTATTTTTTCTTTAAATGTGTCAAACCAACTTTCCATGTGATAATAGCTATTTTATTATTATCCTGGTGAACACAGCCTATTGTTTTGGGGGTTTTTTACCATCCCACATACTTGCGCTTGCCGACAAGTGTGTGTGTGTGTATAACTGCTTAAGAACAGCTGAGTGAGGCTGGGCGTGTTACTGTGGGGGTTCCATTTTGCACCCATGCCACCCTTCTGACACCAGGCACCCATTGTGCTCTTGTCATGATCAATCATGTCCCCTTAAAAACTGGCCTTGTCCAGGAGGGAGGGGACCAATCACACGCCTCATTACCCAGGCTTGGTTACTCCACAGTAAAGTAGTCCCAGGACACTTTGGCCTGTTGCTGTCTGAGCTGAGAGAAGAAGCAAGAGACATAGAAAGAACTAGAAAGAAAAAATATATATATGTAAGATTCACATATAGCTCCCCTATAATCTGTTTTAGAAATTGGAAGAGAAAGGGAAAAAAAAACAATAAACTGGAAAAAGAATTTCTACAGTTGTCAAACGGCAAATGGTCTTAGTTTAGACAAACACCAGTTACACCCGCATATAGATGAAGGTCCATCCCGTCAGTCGCCTGAGCAACCATCCTCTGGTTTTCGACCATAGCGAGCGGCTCTTATTGTTTTGAAATGGCTCCATCTGGCAAGGTTTCGCTGACCAGGCCAGCCGCGGCTTGCTCCCCCAGCAGCTGGCTAAACTGCCCAACCGCTTTTCCGCTTGGCCCTTGGAGTAACCGACACTCTTTGCTGGCTTTGCCTTGCACACACGCACGCACGCACACACACACACACACACAAACACAATGCTAACTGTCCCCTGGCCTGCCAGTCTAGGGGTCAACTGGCTTGAGCCGAGGAAGAGATGGATGCTGGAGGGGTGGTGCAGGGCAGAATGGGTGACACCACTTAGCCTTTTGTTATTCACCAACCGAGATCCAGAAGAACTGCAGAAATAGGTTAGAAGTGTTTCCCGTTTACAGCAACACATTTCAAAACCTTTCAATAGAAAAACGCAGAAGTAGTGTGGTTTAAGGAATATCATACTTTTAAGCCAGAATATTTATTGACTGCTCGACTCAACAGCTGGTCCTTCAGCGGTGAGTGCAGGATGCATTATGTGTGTGTGAGGGTCTACTCTAGGCTAAAAAGGCTGCCACCTCTGCCTGTTATCAGCCCCTTTAGAATATTGATATGCTAATGATGAACAACATGGGGAACAAAGCCCGACTGCTACCACTGGAAACCTATACAATGGCCCTTCAGTCAGGCTGTGACACTTTTACCACCCAACATGTGTCCTCAGTTTCATTCTCAGACAATAAAGGCCAACAACTGACCGTCCATTTATATGGGGGATGCAGCTCCGGCGCTCCGTCTGGGGACCCGGCTGGCGACCCGGCTGGTTATGCTGTGTTTTTGTCCAGGGTGGGAAATATCAGCTTTTTAGAGCAATGATAAGCCACCCTAGAGGCTGACACAATGCCAGAGAGGTCAAAGTTCAAACCTTTCAGGCAGAGCTGAGGCTTGACCTGACTTGTCATTACAGATGTTGGCCTGCTGTGGGGTCTAACCGGCTAATTTAAGACATTTTTGTTTGGAAAAAAACTATTTTGAATCAGGAATATTAGAAATATATTGGTTGCATAATTTGTTTTCAGCTTTGCATTTGTCATTTAGAGTAAAGTAATCAGCTTCAGAACTATAATGTCTTATTTTTGCTTTTGTTGAAGGTCACCTGAAACACTCAGACATAAATGGCTGCACCTTTATCAACAAACATACAAACAAACAAGCTACTGCATATCACCTTTGTATAAATGTTTCCACAATATGTATGTACATGTATGTACACATGTAGTACTGATGGACATCAGCTCTTTATTATCTCAAACATTGTGAAATACTTGGTTTTGATTTGAAACAATTGACTGGTAAATGTGGAACAAGTCAAGTTTCAAAAAAATATCTGTAACTTGTAGCAGAACAAACACATTCACAAACTGTAGTCTGAACACCAAACAAGTTACAACATCATATATTGAATTTCATGATATCAGGGTATTAATAATAATGATTAGCTGAGAGAGACTCTGTGACCAATGAACAATCAGATCAGTTTGCTGATGCTCGACTTAGACTTTTCAACTCTTTTTCTATTCTTCTCTTTTTTTTCCAGATGTCTCTCTTTGAGGAGCCACTGGCAGACACCGGGTAAGCCTGAATCCTCCTATGTGGAACGACAAGAAGATGAGACCTTTCAAAGCCTCCACTGTCCCTCGTAGAGGTGGGAAGTGGAGAACGGGGTGCAGATTAGCACCAGTGTCCTGAATGATGGATGTATTCCTTCTTCTGTAAAATGAATATATTTATTATTAGTCATTCATCTGCGGATTAATCATACTCACTGTCAGAGAATATCAGACATGCAGTTGGCCATCGGTATCTCTGGGGTCAGCTATTTAAAAGCTGGCATTTATCATTGTGTCGCTATTAGATGTCATTATTGCTGAACTGGCCGGGATTCTGTAAATTAGAAAACAAGCCACTGGGAACACTGTACAAATCACACATCCATAGCTGACACGTGACACTTTTTTAATTTGCAGACATGATGAATTCGGTTCGCGTCTCCTTTTTCCCCTGATTTAAATAGTTACATCATTTGGGTTCGTTTGAGCCTACTTTACAAATTATGAATATTTAGTGTGTTGTTAATTGATTTTTATAATTTTGATGAAGTAGGCTTTATAATAAACATCAATTTGTATTTATTTATTTATTTTTTTGGTGTGTGTGTGTGGGGGGGGGTGTAGTCGGTGCATTTGGCCCATGCCTAGAACCGGGCCTGATGGGGAGTCTTCTCTGACTGGCTGGAGGTCATGTCCTTTTTTTGTCCTTTCTTTACCATGGAGGGGAGGGTGGGTCTAAACCGTGTGGATAAGAGGTGGCCCGGCACACGCCTGCCTTACGGTCGTAATCCCACAGTCTCAGACTCATGACCCACTTTCTTGGAGGAGCGGGATGGAGAAGCGGCCTCTAGGAGGAGCCTCCAGACGCAGGGTGGAGGGGTGGAGGAACCCCCCACTTTGCCAAGACAAAGGAAAAGACAGACTCTTGTAAAGACTCCTGGAAGCCAAATAAGAGGTTCACGGACGCTAATACCACAAACTGATGCTCTCATCATTTGATCCCATGAATAATTCACCAAATGTGCCACTTTGTTCTCGCTGCTAAATACCTGCCTTCTTGATTCCTGTTGTTGTTGTTGTTGTGCTCCACATCCTTCATAAACGTGTTTGGGCACATTACCATGCAGATGATGTTCCGTCATATTGAACATTTTCAAATCCAGAAAGACGGACGGACACAATGGAATCGATTGGCAAACATTACCCATTTTTGACTTCAGCCTTTTTGTCTCTTTCCAACATAACGTGTAATTATACGTTGCCTAAAACCGGAAAACACGCTGGAAAAGAAGCTGAGCCATTTCCTAATTAAAGCACTGAATTAAGTCGAGATCAGCCACTAATACAAAGGAAATCAAAAGAACAGCTTCGCTATTATTATGTCTTATCCCTTGAAAACATACTGACCGACATCATGGCACGAGCCACATGCAAATAGGTCAACAAATGCTGCACTGAAGTATTATATCATATCACCACCGTACATCTTATTTGTTTCTAGTATTAACCAGCAGATGCCCCTCCTCTTCCTCTTTTTGTTGTTGAAAACATCTCCCCACACACATCACAATACATGACGCTCTTACTTCTCTCTGTATCTTAATCCCTGGCAGACTTTAAGTGTCTGGCATTGGGGCAAAATCCCAAACTGGAGAGGAGCGTGTTTGGAGACCTAATCCCCTTACCCATAGACTCGAGTTGCCCCCAATTCACCTCTCCCAAAGTAGGCCAAGAACAAGGAACCACAACAGAGAGGCAAGCAGCTCCATGAGCCAGACAGACCGACAGACTGAAACACACTCTGGCACACACACACACACACACACACACACACACACACACACACAGACGGACACAAGGACAGATGATGTATAAGCCGATATACTGCGTGGTCCCCTATAGGGGCACCCAGATGCCAACCTGACCACGCTGTTGATTCTCTCGCTCTCCTGACACAACCAGTGACGTCACGTTGTGTGACTCGTCCTTCAACCTCGTCAGTCACCTTTTAGTGTTTGGCTCAGCCAGAGGAGCCAGGACTATTCTTCATTCCCTCTCTTGTAATCCATCAATCAGGTATCAGTGCAGTGTCACTCCTATTTGTGATAAATGGCTTTGCATGTAAAACAAGTGTAGTCCATAACTCAGTGGAGGTGTTGAGCTGAGTTATGCTCCTTGTTGTTACCATGAAATCATTATTTTCTAATTAATTCCATGCAACAATTTTCTTTGCATCTGTATGATCTTATTTCGTGTATGGGTTAGTCTTCATCTTGAGTCAAACTGCGTGAGGGAGAAATAAACAATGCTTGCAAAATGAATCTGTCAGCTCATCCAGTCTGTGGGTTTTACTGTAATAATGATAACATGCAAAGTATATATCGTCACCTTCATAAAGTAATGGCCTATGTCATATTTGCAAGTTTAAAAAAAAAAAAAAATGAACCAAATCATCATAAAGAGCTGACTTCGGCAAAAACTGACAAGCCATTATTTTAAGACGGTGCACGGGTGGAGGAGCTGATGCTATGTTGAGGCATTGCTGCAAAACTGCAGATATTCAAAGAGCGAGAAAGGAGCTCTTTGCTCCAGTTGGACTGTTAGGAATGAAGGCTCATCCATTGCTTCCCCTCTTCCCTCTCTTCATCTCCTCCCGCAGCTCCCGAGCTGACTTCTGTAAGAGATTAGATCTGATTTTTTTCCATTATGCAAATTGTTTCCTCCTCTCCAGCCCCCTGCGATCAATTACTTTTATTGAGGGAGTGCTGTTACGTTTGCACCAAACCCAAATGAAAATAGCCAGGTTTTAAAGGCGTATTACAATAAACTACAGGGGCTTGTTGTCCTGCTGTGATCCGGAATGATACTGACAGAGAAACAATACTGCATCTAAGAGGAAATGTTCACCAGCACCAACTGCGTATTAAATTCCCAAAGTCCTTTTAGGACTATTTCATGAACATGTGCTTGGAATTGCAGCCTGATGATATAGGATTATATCATTAAAAGACAAAAAGCACTAAACTGATATGTTATGTTGTCATTTTCCATAACATAAAGTGCAGTTGTTGGATGGAATGTCAATGAAAAATCACAGTGAAGAGAGTTGAACCCAATGTGTGTAGTAGAATGATGAGTGGTGAGATATGGTAGAGGAATGATCACCGAAGTGTAATATCAGAAGATAATATCAATGTTCCGACAAATGATAATGTAACATTTAGATGTCTGTGAATGAATCATGAAGTGAATTTGTCTGACGTAACACAGAGGGAGTTTAGACGATCAGAGGAAAGCAGGTGATCAGGTGAGGATGTGCAAGGAGGCAGGTGTCTATCAATGGTGGACTGGACTGAAAAAGAATAAAACAAAAAGACAAAGAAGACTGACGAATTACATGGATTCAAATACTATGTCAGAGCAGACGTCGTTCTGATCATGAACATCTTAAGACAGCCAATCACAAACAGACTGGATGTAGAGGGACCTGAGGAAAATGTGCAACTGACCAAAACTCAGCCACGGATGTTAAATGCTCATTTCCCTTTCCATTTTATGTTAACAATATCCAATGAATTGTTTTCTAAAGATGACGTTCTGTCAAAATAGGACTATAAGCCTCCATTTGTTTTCATGAAAAAATACATCCTTGTTTTAATATCTAGGTGAAATAAGGAGAAGTCATAATTCCTTTGTTTAGGTACTGACTTAGCTTCCCGACATGATTTGACAAAAACAGTATGATATTTTTCAGAGTATCTAATGGTCACAGGCAGATGGTTTTGTTTTCGTAAAACAGGCCGGCTCACAAAAGAGAAACAAATTTAAGTTGCTCAGTTTAAATCTGAAATCAGCTTACCTCAATCTCATTTTGCTTTTGTTGCTCCTTGTTATCAGTAATGAGCTGGTGCTGCTGATGCGCAGCTTGGGGGATTATGGCCAAATATACTGTATGTGCAAGGCCAGAGACCATAGGAGAACACAGGACGAAAAAAAAAACTGTGTATTAAAATCCATTACGATATGAGCGTTCAATTGAAATAATGACAGATATTAAAAAATAGATGGATGGATGGATGGGTGGATGGATGAACAGTGGATGGATGGATGGATGTTTGGTAGGGTGGATGGTTGGATAGCGGTTGGATAGATAGATATATATATAGAAAAAAATGCATTCATGGCTGGTTGACAGATGATCCTTTAAGCTTATCAAACATATTTAATATGTATTCTGTCTTCTGTGTAACGGGGAACACTTGATCGTCTTATGTGTGTCTCTGGGTGCTGATGTAGGTGGAAGGAGGCCAGGGGTCTGTATACATGTGATTCTGATTCATGACATAATCATGAACATTAATTGAGTAAAAAAAAAAAATTAAAAATAGTTTCTGATAATAATTTACATGTTGCTCTTAAAAATGTAACAGAAAAGAACCATTGAAAAGCTTCCTGTGGTTAGCTGGTTTA
>CAAKHB010001465.1:157833-184827 GCA_901007665.1 Aeoliscus strigatus
TGACAGATGATCCTTTAAGCTTATCAAACATATTTAATATGTATTCTGTCTTCTGTGTAACGGGGAACACTTGATCGTCTTATGTGTGTCTCTGGGTGCTGATGTAGGTGGAAGGAGGCCAGGGGTCTGTATACATGTATTACTCTCGTTTGAACTCTGCGGTACATATTATATACATATTCACTTATGTGCGTTGTCATGTTGTCATCACTGCATTTGGGTGAATTCTGATTCATGACATAATCATGAACATTAATTGAGTAAAAAAAAAAAAATTAAAAATAGTTTCTGATAATAATTTACATGTTGCTCTTAAAAATGTAACAGAAAAGAACCATTGAAAAGCTTCCTGTGGTTAGCTGGTTTAATGCTGCCATCCTGTGGTAACCTTCAGTACTGCAGAGCCCTTGATTAAATCCTTCGAAATCTCATTTGCAACAAAAGGTAAAAATCGTCATATACAGTGTACTGAAACAAAGGAATAGCAATTAGCAATCTACTATTAGATAGGCAGATAGATAGGTAGCTATTATAACAAAGATATATACAGTTTTTACCAGTGCGATTGGTGCATGAGATTCACCTTTGACCCCGTGTGACCCCGTGTGACAGTCATAAAGTTCAGTGAGAGGAAGCAGTGATGCATTGTTCAGCTTCAGCAGTCATTTGCTTTATGCATCGCAGAAGAAACCCACATCCGCCTACTTACGTTCCACATGCTCACAGCTCATTACTGCCACCTGGTGACCATAGAAAAAGGGTACAAGATGTCAAAAATGGTCTGTGCAGTTAAAAGGCGTCGTCATACTTGGTGTTATTGTCCTCAGTAGTCACATGTGGTTCATGTGGTAGTCTAATATTTTGCCACGTGTACGTGTTGTGGGTACTAATTCCTACATGTTAAACAAAAATAAAAGAAGATTTTCAATTTGATCAAGTACCCAAGAGATGATCTGTGTGTCCCATTCCATGAGATCCATTTCAACCAAATTTCGCTTAAAGTTTTTCACATCAACCAACCTGCATTGATGATGATGATAACAATAACAATAACAATAACAATAACAATAACAATAACAATAACAATAATACTAATACTAATAATAATAATAATAATGTCAACTAAATTAAACAAGAAATACAAATTATTTTGTTGTTGATCCACGATGAGACCACATCCAGCGCCCTAAGAATGTTCATAATGTTCATATGTTCATAAAGCATTTTGGACAAAAGCAAATTCGTGGACACTCCAAAAGACAACGTGTTGCTGTTTCTCCAGACAGCCTGGCTCACTCCCACGCCACGCCCACTTGTGACGTTATAAACGGGGAGGAGCTGTGTGTTTACACGTTTTATTTGTACGAAAAGCTCACACTAACCGCCGTACGTCTGGCGGACGAAGAAAGAGGCCGAAGACGCCAGAGGTGAAGCCCGAGCGAACCTGAGAGAGACAAGGGAAGGAGGGAGGAGAAGCGGGGCGACTCAAGACGAAGCGTCTTCGGAAGGACACGCCAACACTTGCGAAGCGGCCTCAGCGCGGGAGGAAGCGGGCAGCGGCTCCATGGCTCAGTCGGCTGCCAACGGGGCGGACCAGGACCTGGCTAGCAAGAGGCAGCACTCACGGTAAGAACCCGAGCCGGAACATCTGCTAACCGGGTTGCCAGCGTCTCATTCTGCCCCTGACAGAGGTGGGAAGACACCCGGGGAGCGGCTTCTCAGACAGAACAGGAGAATAATACAAGCTGCCAGCTCAGGGTTTTGCTTCCTGAGGAGGAGCCAGTCGGGGGGAGAACTTGACCATCCAGCTTTGGGTGATTTAAAGCTCCGAGCCCAACCACAGCAGCAGCCAAAGCCCAGTTCCAAGCCTCATTCCTGGCTCGGCTCAGACAGCTGCTGTGGCTGGATTCAGACAGACTGAGTGGAGCCTCCTGAACTGTGGAGGGATACAGCGAAGTGTCCACATACTCACACAATGCTCCAGACTTTTTGGTGACACATGCACACATCATGCAAATAAAACAGTTGCCGAGCTTCTGCAGTTGTAGTGTTTGCATACGTCCATTTGCAAGTTTCCTGTCTTTTCTTGCCCAACACCTAGCCCTGTCATTGGCAAGTCAACTGTTTATTTGAATGGTAAGATTCCAGTGGTGATCTGCAGGATCTGACAGTCAACCTGCACTGCATTTCCATTTTCTGATATCTTACATCTTAGTCTTTTCTACTTCTGGGCCTACTGGGTGACAGATAGCAATTATTCCAATACTGTGTTGATTGAATAATGTTATGGCCACAGTCAGTTAAAGCACGGTGCTGTGCACTACATTGCTGAAAACCTGGTGTTTTACTAAGTTGACAAAGATGTTTTCCTGAACGAGTACAAAGCTGCACTATACTTTTGTTGAAATCCACAATCGCGTATGGACAATTGCTGTGAAGTGACAAGTCATAAGCTTTGTAAAGCTGACACACACACGTACACATGAACACAAACGTAAAGTGAGTCACAGCTCTGATTATTGTCATATGGTTACCGGTTTCATCTGTTCCCTGTGTCTGCTCTATTTTACAAACAGCACATAACCTTTGTGGTATAAGGGTTTGGATTGTGGATGTTCATCCACCGTTTTGTTTTGAGCTTTTGCTGAAAGACGTGAGATGCCAAGAAATGCGATCCATGGTGTTTTCTTTGTTCATGCCTTAGGATTCAGTCATGCATACTTTAACATGCTCTTATCTTTGCCAAAAAGCAATCAGTGCCTGACTAAAAGCAACTTTATGAACTCAAGATCATTTGACTCCCACGGCGTCACTATTAGGTTTCTCTGTAGTAAAACAGCTTTTTGCTCATGCATGTCATACCAGCACCAGTAATGAATGCTGGTCACCCATACTCTAGTTAATGTACAGACGAATAAAACAGATGATTGAGGTGAGATTATTAAAAAAAAGTTTTACAAGGGAAGGAGACAAAGGAGTAAAGAAGGAGAAAACTCTAAATGAGGGCGAGATGCACTCCAAGAGGAAAACATTCCTAGAGAGTTTCCCTTTGATTTCCATGACAACCAGCTTTGGCACTCTGTAATTATGGCTGGATTACTACTCTGAGCACAGTTTCTTTGCTCAGCCAGTGGAACCCTGAATATGGAAGCATACATGAAAAGGAAAAGTTTAGTGGACAGAACTGAAATGACTTAAAGCAACAGATTGGACCTATTTGACAAAATTGCTTTGATGGGGCGCAGAATTCAAAGAGCGGCGTCGCCTCCATTCGCGTTGTGAACTTCTCCCACTCCAACTTGGAGGGAAGTGCTTAGTCGTGGCAGACTGTGATGCTCTGAATTGTCATGGTGGACTTCATGGCAGTGCTGATATAGAAATATAGAATATATAAACAATATAGAGATTATAATTATAGAAACCTCCAAACTGTCAAAACCCATCTTTTTAAGTTAACTTTCAATGTTTGAATGTGTCTATGCAGTTTTAAATGTGTTTGTTTACTTTCTACCTATGTTTTATCTGTAATATCTGATTTGTATTTTTTATCATTGCACAGTGTCTTTGAGCACCTGTAAAAGCACTTTGAAATGAAATGTGTTTTTCTTATTATAGCGAGACAGATGAGAGGAAAAAAAGATTCCCATCCCGTCATTCAGTCAGTCAGGCGCTTGCTGATAGCGTTTGCATTTTAACACAACAGCTGCGAATTCAATCAGAGACAAGAAGCTCCTGTTGCCATGGCTGGTCAGTGGCAGACACCGCTGTTGCTGAATGAAGCGACATTATGCAGCTTTAAATAGAAATAGAAAATGAAGTTGGTGCCAACTGATGTACTGGACTTCACAGTGAATAGATTGTTTATGATTTGAAGAAGGTTAACTGTTCACGTTATGACGGTGAAATGACAACCCTCAGGCTAAAAACAATCAATAATCAACAACCACCCTTCTTTACTCATCCTCTGCCCACTGTGTCAAACGTTCACGGTCCTGCTGAGGTTACAGCACTGACAGACACAGGCCAGCGTGAGACATCTCCCGGACAAACCTGAGGAGATTTTCTTCACGTCAGTGTCACTGAATTCTGACATACGACACTCCTAACATGCGGTTAGTCACTGCAGCAGAGGCCTTTTTGTCGTTGTCATTGCACATCTGCACACGTTTTATCAGTGCTCTGCAGTACATTCTGTTGACTGACTTTGATGAAGGTCAGTGCTGATGTAGTCGCCTCCAACAGGTTTTAACCATGTGGCTGCACATTCCTTAGGATTCACCCTTTAGTTTCCAGCCTCCAGGAGCTGTTATATTGGCCTGGCCTCCTTCCTGTCTTCCTCCTGTGTTCCCTCTTTTATATCAGCACTACCTGCTTAATGGTGCATTCCACTTGCAGCTGACATCTGAGTTTCTAACTTGCAGACATTTCTATCGATCTCTGTTTATCTAGCTTCACCTCTAAACCAGGCTCAAGTACCAGTGGTTTCCAAACCGGTTTGGAAAACTGAATCTGGCTAATGACATCTTCAACATTTCAAAATTTGTTGAAGTTGTACTGACTGTATTTCTTACTTTGTCTTGTATTAAAATACAATTGGTTTTATTAAGGGTATCAATAATTTGATTCCGTGAACATTTCATTCAGTATTGATGCGCATAGCATCTTTACAGTTCCTCCCCCACCACTTTGTTCAGTCTTGGACATCGTGGCTGGTTACCTAATAATGTTTCTGTCAGAGTCAGCAGATAGTTGGATTAGTCTTGGCCTCTTACTGCCCTGAGTGGTCTCCTAAGGCGGTAGATTAGCACTTCTCTCCCTCTCTCTGGATCTCACCGGGACATTGGTCACACTTTGTTTTGAGCGTTGCATCGCAACGTCCCTCTTTTTTTTATTTCTATTTTTCAATTTTTTTCCAAGAGGGTAGTTCATAATTGTAAAACAGTGTGATGTAGCTCAGCGCCAAAGCCTGAAGAGGAGCCAGTAAAAGAATGGAGACAATAAAAACAGCTGCTGAACTCTCAGCATCCTGATTAAATTCAGTTGGATTAGCGACTCTTTCGATTTTTAATTCAAAATGTCTTTTGCCAAGAAATACAACTGCCGCTGGAGTTTCTCCATCGTGGAATTACTCACGTCTCCCTCCTGACTGTTGTGGTAATGGGAGAAGGACATCACTCAGCTGAGGGCTTGAAAAGCAGATGTGATTCTTGGCTGGTCTGGACTGAACTTTCCTTTGGATTGCGTCCCAAGTTTTCAGCATTTCTTTCTCATATTGTCGATTCAGTAGCTGATATGTTTTGGCGTTATCGATGACAGCTGAGCTCCACACTGCACTGCACTCTCCTTTTTACAGACTTGCTCATTGCTGTTTATTTAGCTAAATTAGCTGAACCAACCGTATGGCGTCTGAGCCCTGCCCTCTGAGCGGGGCAGAGAGAGCCGTGTGCAGACTGGTTCACCATGGGCCCCGGCCTCAGGCCATGCTTCGGCCCTTACACTTGGAGTTGCAGGTGTATGTGGATAAAACACGAAGCAAGCAAAAACACAGGTACTCTGTGATGCTGGAGGACAGCTTTGTGATTGATCATTGCAGTGGGATGCCGATGTGAATTACAGTCAGTAAATGTTTGGGAAGTTTAAATTTTCCTGGTTATTCTAAATATCGCACGTATTTAACAACAGCTTGCAATTTACAGTGAATTTACACCATATCTATGATGAACTAATACTTCATAGTTGTGACAAATAACCGATATGAGTCGGAAAATCGATTTTGATTTGAAAGTTACCGGTGCATTAGTTGACCAGAGGGCCCAGTTTCCTGGAGCCTTTGTCTGCCTTCTCTCTCTCTCAGCATGACATTTACAGTCACGTCAGGTTTCATTGTTTGTGAAGGAAAACTGGATGGAACCGTTGTGATATGTTGTCTTAAAATGAAGATACCTAAAAAAAAAAACAAATTTCTGAATTCACAATGCAAAAGTAACAAAACTACTTCCCTGGTCTTTCATCGTCCATTAAGAAATGCCACAATCTCAGGTGGACAGATTGGTTGCTGGTCAGTATCGACTAGCATCTTGCACTCACGAGCCATAGCGAGCTGTTCAGCTAGTCTGGTAGGGGGATGGTTGGGCTCTTTCTTTCGATCTCGGATGAATGTTGGTGTTATGATGATGAGTTTGTTGCTCTGAAGCAGCTGCTCTCAAGGACTTAGCGGTATTTCAAGAGCTGCTGTCAGACTCTTGAGGACCTGGTTGTGCCTCCACGTGTAGCAGCCTTGATTGAGGCTGGACTTACAATAGGTCAAGATGTGTGGCTGCAGTTGGGCCATACCACTGGTGGAGGTCATCGTAGCGCTGATGATGAAGCTGATGTTGCTTCTTGCCTCCATTTCCCAGAGCTCCCTCCAGCCTTCTCTCGAGGGCTTCCCACCTCGTTCATTGCCCCTGCTTCTTTCAGCCTCCTCCTGATGGCACACCTCTTCTACAGTCATTTTCCTCCTCTCTAAAGTTGAGGCCTTGCTTGGAAGTCTGAAACCTCCTTTTCACAGCTGGACATGCCCCACAGTGTCGTCGTGTTTCAGGACTGACGTAGGCACACTGTACCGCATCAGATGGTGTTGAAGGGTGGTGCAGCATTGCTGATGGTCTGGTCTCTCTGCAGTATCTGGAATCCTTCAAAGTCATCTGGAGTCTTAATTTAAAGCACTTGTACTTCGGTGAGGCTTGTGATAGGCAGTTCACGGACTCCTTTGCCGTAGTGGCTGATGTTAGTCAGACATTGTGGGACCCCGAGCCATCTCTTGATGTATTTAGACATGGATCACACCATCTTCTCCGCAGTTGTTATCGGGACCTTGTAGCTAGTGAGTAGCCTGAGGGAGAAGTCCAAATTGCAGGTACCAGACCAAAAATATTCTGTAATTATTTTCAGCCCTTTAGTTCTATGAATATTATCACACAAGGTCTGAATGGCAGTGTATATAGATAAAATGCCAACTCATTAATTTTGTTCCAGTATGTTCTCTTAGCCATCTGTGTCATTACAGAACAAGGGAAAAGAACTCAGTATGAGATACAAATGAGAAAAGGACAACTTGATACCACTGGAGGACTGGAAAGTAGTGAAGACTGTTTTCACCTGTGTGTGCACATCAAACTGCATATGGTGCACTTGTGTTTGCTATATGTTTGGAGGGTGCCATATGTAAAAGATTAGATTGGGGGATAATCCTCGCTTAACTCTACATTCTAGTACCTTATCCACAATTCAGACCTGCCACCAAATTGCCTGCTCTTTAGTTGATCCTGGATTATACAAGTATAAGTCTAGTGGGAATGCTGGTGTATGTGTGTGTGTGTGTGTGTTTGAAAAAAACCAAAACAATCACATAAAGTGATGACAGAGAGATTTGTCATGTTTCCATTCAATGTTGCAATGACTTTAAATGGTATTAAGCATCTGCTTGGAATTTTTCTTGGACTGTAAAAGCTGAATTTGCTAATGACTCACATACATGTTCCCTCAACACTGAGGAACCTGTCAACCAAAGCAAAAAATACTTTTTGTTCTCAGATCACCTTGGTTAGGTGAACCTTTATTCTATACCGACTAAGGCAACAATCTCCAAATGCGTCAAAATATCTTGATGTCATGGTGATACTACCTCACAATTAGAGGATGTTAATGTCTCAAATGCATATTTGTTCATGTAGTCTCGTGTCTCTTACCATTTCTGTTCATGTGTGCATCGTTCAGGATGGAGGCGTCTTGCTTGGAGTTGGCCTTGGAAGGAGAGCGGCTGTGCAAGGCTGGGGACTTTAAGGGGGGGACAGCGTTCTTTGAGGGAGCCGTGCAGGTTGGCACAGAAGACCTGAAGACCCTCAGTGCCATCTACAGCCAGCTGGGCAATGCCTACTTCTACCTCAAGGAGTATGGGAAAGCCCTGGAGTACCACAAACATGACCTAACCTTGGCTAGGTGAGCTGTTACGCAAAAATATGCAACACAAGAAAAGAGTAAATGACTTCAGGCCGGTCCAGACCACAGATTCCAGGCGCAACAACGTTCACCTACATGCAGTCACCTACATGCAGTCAACACTGAAGCACAGAGAGACAGCTCATGGCAACCTCATGTTTTTGTTTTTTTTCAGCATAGCAATTGAAAGCTGCTGTTGTGAAGACCCAGTTGCACTTCAACATGATTTATCCTAGACCTTTGACTAGGTTGTGTCTTTGTGGTCTGACCCATGAATATATGCCATTGAGAGGTAGCATCCTTCTAGCACCGAGGTGGCCTTTAGAATATCTCAATAACAACTCCTCATCCTCTGTGACAGTATTCAGGGTTATATTTGACAAACCACATTCTCCCGCATTCTGTAAAAGTTCCATATATACTTTATACTGTTAGAAATCGGTGATCCAGATTATCAACCAGGTTTCTCTGAAGAAAATGTGAGTGAACTTTCATGTTGGAGCAGTTGACAACTAACAGCAGGATATTTAGCGTATATGAGTAATCTGGCCCCCTGCTGCTGGAGCAGCTGGTATTTCAGCAGGGAAGTGATTACAGAGCCTGTTGGGAGATTTACCTCGTTACATTAGTCTCACCAGGGCCACTGGGACGTGGTCCCAGGAAGCAACCAGCATCTCCCAATTAAATCATGTTACAGTACTTCCATGGCTGTTTTTGTCTCTGATTAAATTCACGTCCTTTTTCTTTTAACAAGCTCGTGTGTTTGTCTTCCCAGAACAATAGGAGACAGAATCGGAGAAGGAAAAGCCAGTGGAAACCTTGGCAACACATTGAAAGTATTAGGCCGTTTTGACGAGGCTGTCGTCTGCTGCCAGAGACACCTGGATATTTCTCAAGAGCAGGGTGACAAGGTAACATGCGTGTTTCTGATGCACAACTTTTGTTCCAGTTGACAGAAACCTTCCGGATCTTTTGAGCATAGATGAAAATACTTCTATACTTCTCTCATCTGTTTTAACTTTTCTATTCCATGTTTCTTATTCTTTGGCTATAGGTGGGAGAGGCCAGAGCACTTTATAACATCGGGAATGTGTTTCATGCAAAAGGCAAACAGCAGTTGTGGGGATGCACCCAGGAACCGGGGGACCTGCCGCCTGATGTCAGAGAAACACTGCAAAGGGCTACTGGCTTTTACGAGTATGTATTGGTTGTATTTGTACACGGCTTTACGATGTTTACAATGTTAGCTTACATAACACGTTCCAACTAGTGGCGCTTTTCCACGATACAGCTCCAGCATGGTTTGGCTCATTTTGACCCAGCTCTACTCAGTTTGGTTCCATTTCCGTTACATTTCAGAGTCTCACATTCACACATTCGCACACTGAAACTTTGCACACAGAAATTTACATGTGTCAAGGTGTCATTTCATATAAGCTCTGCAACATTTCCCCTTGTTTTTGGATGTGCTACTCTCTGTTGGCTATTAAGATATAGTCCCTACTTAGCCACAGTGGAGCTATTGCATTCATTCTGATGGCCAGAAGGGGGCGACTGCACTGACTGCCAAAAGAAGTCTGCAGCATATTCATGATCCAAATTATGGTCCTATTCAATTAATAGATGAAACAGAAGGGCTAGTGTGTGATGTTAAGTTCTGAATCTGGATAGAGGATAGAGTCCATCTTGGTTTAAATTCAAGACAAAACTCAAATATCTGTATGAGTTGTTGCTGCAAAATTGTAATGTGCTGATAAATAGACAAATCTCATGTCAATAACAATATTATGCTGTTTGAGAAAATAACCTTATATTTTCACAGCAATAAAAACTGTCAGTCTTTCCATGTTGGATATCAACACAACTGGCATTAACAACATATTGTTGTTACTAGACCTCACTTCCTTATTACACACGTACAAAACTGATGTGCACTTTCTTTCTGCAGGATGAATTTGTGTTTAGTCAAAGAACTGGGTGACCGAGCTGCTCAGGGGAGGGCCTACGGTAACCTTGGAAACACACACTATCTCCTAGGCAACTTTGTTGAAGCCATCAAGTTCCACCGTCAGGTGAGACATTGAAAAAATAGAACTAGAAAATAGACATGTTCACACTAAAATCATTATTCATGTGGAAAAATGGATTAAAACTATTATTGATTTATAAATGAAATATAAATACAACATATGTATACATTATTATTAATAATATTTTATTCTGTTTTAGTGAGGCATGGTTATATATTTGTATACATAGACATCAAATGTCTGAGATATCCAAGTACATCAGGCCTCAAACACAATGTTCATGAAGATAAACCTATGTTTGGTCTGCTGTATGTGTCGTACAATTTGATTTTAGTAGCTTGTGCACACGCTGCAGGATCTGTGGCACATCTGTGATTTTGTACCATGTGATCACCTCGAGGCGTCGTCGTCTCCCAGCTCAGCTGCTTGGGTGGGCGCCAGTCGTGCGTAGACCAGAAGGCAACATACGGTTCCTATAAAATTAGATCCACTGATGTTTTGCAGTGATATGTTTGTGACGTCAGTCTGTCATTTCAGTGAAGCAGTAGGCGAGTCGCAGCGTGGGGATACTGGGTTTTATGGGCATACCCAGGTTGCACAGGGAGCACATGTCCTTGCCGTTGTTTGAATATGGCAACGCAAACTTTCTGCTCTATCATTCACAGCGGTTATCCATAGCAAAAGAGTTTGGGGACAAAGCAGCGGAGCGGCGAGCCTACAGTAACCTTGGCAATGCCCTGATATTCCTGGGCCAGTTCAACACAGCCACAGAGTACTACAGGTGAGGGGCGAGGGCAGCCTGACATCTAGTGGACGGAACTAAAACTAAAAGTTTAATCTTGCGTAAATTCTCAAAATTTGAAAAAAAAAGTGCAAAAACAAACTGTTCTACACACTTGCTGTTTTTCTCTCTGCAGGAAAACCTTGCAACTATCAAGGCAGTTGCGAGACCAGGTGATGGAGGCGCAGGCGTGTTACAGCCTCGGCAACACCTACACTCTGTTGCAGCAGTATGAGAGGGCCATAGACTACCACCTTAAACACCTGTACATCGCCCAGGATCTGACCGACAGGTAGACTGAACGTTAACACCTTGTCACTCCCATGCATGCTCAAGAAAACATGCCACACATGCACGGGTGTTTTCTAATGTTTTTGTATCCATAGGGTTGGGGAGGGTCGTGCCTGCTGGAGTCTGGGAAACGCATATGTGTCTTTAGGAAATCATAAACAAGCTCTCCACTACGCCAGGAAGCACCTGGACATCTCGAAAGAGGTCAGACAAAAAAAAAATCTGCTTGAGTCAACGTTCCTGCGTCTGTTTGCCTCGATAGCTTTTGCCTCTTTTTGTTTCTCTAAGATTGGAGACAGAAACGGGGAACTGACGGCCAGAATGAATGTGGAGCAGCTGATGGAGGCGCTGGGCGTCAATGACAGCGACCTTTCACCCTCCAGTTCCGAGTTTGAGATCCAAGGTGACACAAATATTCTATACTGTACTTGTGTGGTATAAAGCTGTTACAGTATTTTTTCTTTCCCATGTGAAGTTACCACACATCTATAAATTTATATATTTTTATTTTTAATAAATCATTTTAAGTTTTATTCTGTTTACTCAACATCTTCAGAAACTCTTTTGTCCATCATAGTGTCTTTTGTATCATACTGAGCCTGCAGAGTATTTTTAGACTGCAGTCATGGAAGTATGTTATTAACAAAGTACAGTCTACATCTTTGCATTCTTTAAAGACGGTGGGGGAATGGATCATAAAACAGTCAAAATCCGAAAGATTACAGTTGACTACACTACTATAGGATAGTACTTACTTCCAAACGGGGACACATTTTGTTTGGTATTAATTCTTTGTTCTGCATAAAATAATAAGATACACTGAACTTGCTGTAGAGCATTCCAAAATCAGAAAATACATGAAAACACAAACTTGGTGTGCAGATGCCTAAGGGGAGATGAGAAACAGAACAGAATGACAAAACACATTTAAAACATCAGATTACACACACACGCAATGCACACGCGCAATTTCACCACCCGTCAGATATCCTCTTCACTGAATGGCACTAATGCAATGACACTGGAAACCATATCACATTTAATGACTGACTGTGTCATTAAATATGAATTTTTCAACTGTTCTAATTATTCCTCTCGTGAGACAAGCATTTATGTAAACAATGAGTCATGGTCTTTGTCCATTCGTCTTACTTCGCTTTTATTCTAAATTGTGAGAGCTTTTTAACTGTAGAATTCCTTTGTTTGGAATATTTGGGCTCATTTTTAGAGCTAAGAAACGCCACAATTTTAATCTGTACAACCAGCGTGACATTTGTGTACTTTTTGCTTTCGTAAACCCTCACTCCCATGCCCTACCTTTTCCCCCTCTGGTGCTGAGCAAGTGAACAGACGCTCTCATTCAGATTCTTCTCCTGCTTGAGTGCTGAAAACCTTGAATTGGAGCCGAACATCATGAGACCAGTTCTAACACTTACTGTACAAAAGAGAAACCTCAGTGCTTAATCCAACTCATGATTCTTGAATGTCATGCGATGCCCCTCTATTTTTTTTTTTTTTTTTACTTTTTCTGCAGGAGCAAGGCCAAAATTCACCAAGAGAAACAGCATGGACAGTGTGGAACTGTGGAAGTACTCTTCAGATAAGGTGATCCTCTGTTCAGTACAACACTCACATTGAGTTGTGTTACCCATAAATACAACCCCACCTTTATCGATCTGGCCTTTTGCTGCAGAATGGCGAGAGTCAGGAGTTGGAAAATACACCCAGGAGATCCAAGAATCAGCTGTCACAGCCAGGTAAAAGGAAAAACCACCCTGACAGTCAGTCATCAGACGAACGGCCGTGGTTAGACCCTCCAATAGATGCAGA
This sequence comes from Aeoliscus strigatus, assembly GCA_901007665.1. NCBI lineage: Eukaryota > Metazoa > Chordata > Actinopteri > Syngnathiformes > Centriscidae > Aeoliscus > Aeoliscus strigatus. The sequence goes on from CAAKHB010001465.1 coordinate 170,746, forward strand.
TGACATCACTGTGCACGTCCCGCCTCCGGCACCGGTGAGTAACGTTTCACATTGGCTCATCTTGTTCTTGTCATGTGGCATCTCTGTGCTGAGCTAATCAAGCCACTGCTGACTGTCACGCCATGTGCTAACCACAAGAAAACACTCACAAGGATTTAAATAACCCCTCTGTAAAAGGTGCACTACTCCTTTTAAAGATTGGTGAATAATCTCATTTTCCCTGGGTGTCCACCCAAGATGGGTTTAATTCTTCTATTAAAATGCATTAAGATGATCTGAAATGTTGTCTTGACAACTTTATCCACTTCTCTGTGATCGTTCCCTGTCTGACATGTCTTCAGGGCTTCTACTTTAAAGTGAAGATTAAGGAAATTAGTGAGATTAATTTGAGACCATTTCCCTTAATTTCCCCTGAGATTATACGATATGATGTAAGAAGTCACCTAAAGTGTAAAGGTGTCATATCATGGTGTGCTAGATCTTTAAAGTGCTTTCACAGCTGCCACGTCCCTAAAATCTCGTGTCCCATCTGCACTTAATCATGCCCTGTTTCTGTGACAGTGCTAATCGCTGTAATCAGCTAGCTGTTTTTTGTGGAGAGAAAAAAGACAGGAAATTATGGGTCTACTTGACGATAGTTTGTCACAAGAACTAGAATAGAGAATTGAATGTTGGACATTAAACCGACTCTTTGTTAGGGATGAAGGTCTTGTGATGCTGTGACCTTACTAGTTATCAGATATCATCAGAGACAGTTTGGAAACAAATTTAAACAATAACTAGAAGATATTTTATAAAAAACAGGCACTTGCAGACAATTCCCTCTCTTGGGTGAGATGGGTGCTCCCACCTTCAGCCAGTAACAGTCCATCAACCTCTCAGATCACTACATCGGTTAGAGGCTCACAGCTTAAAATACATAGATTTGTATGACTTGTATTTGACTTGTATATGACTGTTTGTCCACACAAAAAACAACGATATGATTTTGAAAGCAAATCATATCGTCGTTTTATAGACTTAAATTGATTTTCATTTTTTTTGTACCACTACTGCATACTGAACGTGTGTTAGCATACTTAATGCTAGCACGTTCAGTATGCTAGCACATATTGCTAACTTGCATTTTATAATTATAGAGAGTGAGCAATGGTGCCAGCTAAAATAAAATGTGCACGTTTGTAACTTACTAACTTGCCAGCTAGCTAGTTACTTACTAGCTAGTCGCTTACTAGCTAGCTAGCTGAAGGATAAATCAGCTACTAAGCGAAGTAGCTAAGGTTAGCGCGATTAGTAGGTCATAAATGTGGAAAAAACATTTGCATCCTACATCTCCATATACACACACCTAAACTATCTCAACTGTGTGACCCTGAAACAAAGTCTTAATCCCCAAACTGCTAATTTGTTGGTGCCCAACAAACATTCTAGGCCTCATAAGTATAGCGTGTGTCCATTTGCTGTACCCACAAACAGACAGACGCACACAAATTTCCCTACTTCTGTCACTCCCTTTTTGTCATGTTTCTGTCTGTCTGTCTGTCTCATCACCATCACATGTCCCTTTCCTCCCCGTCCCGTCCCTGTGGCCTATTTGATAAATTATACAATGTGGAGTGGGAAGTGAGCAGATCCGCACAGGGGCCAAGGACAGGAACCGCTATAAGTCATAGCTGGTGCGATTAAAAGCCAATCTCAGACTTTTTAATGAGCAAATTTGGGGAGAAAATGAACATTTTGGGTGGATTCCTTCCACTTCTGGTGCTTCTTTGATTTCTGCTGGCATGCAATATACTCATGCCTCTGCCCTTGCACCCATCTTTGCCCTCCCTTTCTGCCCCCTGAGCGCTCGCTCTTTCTCTCTCTCTGCTGATAATGTGACCTTGATCGCAGAACTGCTACCCTCCCCACAGGGTCATCCCCCCTCCGCTTCCCATAATGAGTTGTTTTCCCACAGTGGGTGAATAGGACTGAAATGGCCCGTGGAGGGAGGGAGGGAGGGAGGGAGAGCGAGGGAGGAGGAGAGGAGAGGAAGAGCAAGAGGAAATTAGAGGGTGGTGTACAGCAGGGGAGCAAAGAGCGAGTGATGTGAAAGTTGGGGTGAGGTAGGTGTGAGGCGGGCGTGTGGGCAGAGCAGAGAGCTCCGACAGACATGACAGAGCGAGCAGGATAGACGAGCAGCTGGTAAGATCATTCATTTATGTTTGACAGCGTGAAGTACAGGGAGGTACAAACGACCGCGGTGGATGGATTATGTGTCAGCCTGTTGATTTTTGACTTGCATATGTACGCAGCTTGTAGTATGTCTGTAGTACAGGGAAGACGTTTTAATACAGAATCGTAAAATGTTTTTATTTTTTTATCTCACGTTACAATTCCAAAGTTGAAACTGAAGTCTGCTGACCTACTTCACATCTCGCTGCAAGGCACAAAGATATTAACGTCAGCCATGAGCTAGTGTAATATATATATTTTTGGAGTAGTTTTTACAATGAATACTGACTTGTGTGGTGTTATTGGGGCATTTTTTGCAGTGGGGGAGGAGGGGACAGTCTCTTATAATGAGGACATTATCAGCCTGATTTCATCTCTGCTGCTTACTGCGTCTCATTAAGCTGCTTTCAGTTTTTGTGCGTCACAAAATGTCATAACGTTTCTGAGTATCGTTTATATTCAACGAAAATTTGATCGGTCATAGGGAATACCATAAGTTGATGGGTCCTAGTTAATCATTTTTTAAAATACAAAATGCTTTGTAGAATTTCCATTTTATTGCAAATGTTTTATTGTTCTATTCTACGATGAATGGTAATATTCATCAAACTATGTCCAAGCTAACGAGTTAGCCCAGAGCTAACTTATTTTAATATGGTAATGAGTTTGAACATGAAGTGCAGTCATGGAAGCACATTATAACTTAAATGAAATAAACTTACTTTAGCTATAGAATCCATCTAATGAGGGCACAAAGTATAACTGATGGGTCTGTAACTCACTCCTTCCTATCTCTGCCATTTTACGTCATAGAAATGAGTTATTTTTACACAGTCTTTTAGTAAATTGCAACAATTCCAATATCGAGGCCAGCTGTCACTCATCCCTGGTGATGTCATAATAGCATCAGGTTGAATTTTTCAGCCAAAGCTTTGTGAATTTGTGAAACGTGATCTAAAAAAACCCCAATATTCAGTCCTGCGTTCATGAGCAGGCTCTTGTTTTTTGAAGAGGGAGCATGGAGCTGATAACCCCGGACACCCCGACTCCTCAAGTGCCATCATGTGGTTCCCCAGTAGAAGCAGGAACGGAGCAGTGGACAGGTTTGGCCCTAAAAAGGAAAGACGGTGAATGTGTGTGATGGTTTCAGAAGCTGGGTCGTGACCCCTCCGATGAGGACTGCTTCTTTGACCTGCTCAGCAAGTTCCAAAGCAGCCGCATGGATGACCAGCGCTGCCACCTCGATGATCCACAGAACGGAGACGGAGAATGCGCCGGAGACCCCGTGCCGTCCCTGAATGAGATGCTAGGTTGGTTGAGGCGTCGCTTGACCGATGAGACTGTGAGATCCTCAGCTCCATTGATCCCGTTTTCATTTCTCCTCCTTCAGATCCTGCCAGCACCACGTCGCCTCAGACCGAGGAGCTTTTCGATTTGATTGCTAGTTCCCAGAGTCGCCGCCTCGATGACCAGCGAGTCAATGTCGGTAACCTTCCCGGGCTTCGGATCACTCACAACAACCTCGGGCACCTCGTGGGTGAGGGAGATCATCAAGAACCCAGCGACGACTTCTTTAACATGCTCATCAAGTGCCAGGTGAGGTCAATGAAGAAATCCACGTGCACTGAGATGTGCTGAGTCTGTGACGTGTAACGTGCCCCCGCCGTCTGACCACAGTCCTCCAGGATTGATGATCAGCGGTGCTCCCCACCAGAAGCGGGCCCCCACGCCCCCACAGTGCCTGATGAAGATTTCTTCAGCTTAATCCAGAGGGTGCAAGCCAAGCGGATGGACGAGCAGCGTGTCCAGCTCCCCTCCGACGACCAGGATGGGCCCGAGTCCCCTGATCCTGAGCCACCTGGGGGGGGTTCCAGCTAGGACTGGTTGCAAATGGCAGCATGATTACATGTCAAAGAAAATCTAATGAAGAAATGAAAGGAGGAGCCAGAACTGAAGGGTAAACTAACTCAATGTTTCTATTAACAAGACCAATTTTATTTTCAAAAGTCGGTGCCGTGTCAAATGTCGCTCATCGCCATGACAAACTGTCGTTCATGCAGAATATTTGCACAGAGGTTTATTATAAGAGATGTGAACTCCATCTGATGCCTTAATCAGCATTCTTTTCAGACTATAAGATTGTATTTCCTGCTGTCAGGTGTGTGTGTGTGTGTGTGTGACGCACATTCGAGTGTAACGCGACAGTTCTATAGCTTGAGGAAATCACAGTAGTTTATTTCTATTTTCAGTTGATGAAATCAGCAGATAAAAAAATTTGCACTGAAATCCAAATCAGTTTTATAAAGAAATCTTATTTTGCTCTCTAACTCGTTCCATTTCACTTAAAACGAGTAAATGCTATAACGTATATGCCAATTTATTTTCCGAATCTAAACATCCAGTCACTTTTTGGTCACTGCGTTCCATCTTCTCGATCCACCTACTCCCAGAAATCCTGTGTTGCTTATTCAGTATTATCAATGATCCAGTGTTTAACAAACTGTCATGATCCGACTACCAACCGCTGACCGATCGTCACTGATTCAACTGGGAATTTTTTTTTTTAATACACTCTTCAATGAGAAGACATGCAGTAAATCACTGAGGGTGCTGAGCGGATAAAATGAAATAGCGGCTTATTCCATCATAATTGGAGTTGTGAGATAATTCGAGTCCTAATCGATGTCTCTGTGTAGCATTTATGGTGGCGACAGATTCATCCTCCATCATCCTCTGACTGCCATTTGCAGCACCAGGAAGATGACGTGATGGGGGTTATTGAAGCATTTGATACCTTGAATAGTTGTCACGGTAAACGCCTTATGGTATCCCACCCCCTTGTGGTCAAACCCCTGTGTTACCTCTGTGAAATACAGGTGATTGTGTATTAAAGGGGATTTATTTTCCTGACTATTTGTAAGGGTACTTTTGCGCTCAGAGTCTGTTTTTGAACGGATCATTTCTCAAAGGACTAAGAATCATCAGCTGATGCGGCACAAATAGCGGAAGGGACATTTTCTAAGACGAGATGACGAATGTGAAAGATGTCACTGTACAGAGCTTCTGTGTGATGGTACAACCAGATTTGATGTTATTAACAGACTTGATTTTTTTTTTTTTTTTCCAACGTAGCTTATACCTCATGTTTGTACCACACAGGTTATAAATCTGGGCTCTAAACCTGGAAGGATCCTGTAAAATGAAGTTGCATTTTCTTGGATCAACACATTGGGAGTTTATTTCGTTTTTGTTGTGAGTTAACATTTCTCGATAGTACGCTTCTATTTGCCACTGCCATAATTTGTACATATATATATTTTGTATTTATGTTCCATTGAGGGACACTGATATGTGCCCTCATGCTTTTAAATAAAAACGTTTGAGGACTATTTTGGCTCAGTTTATGTCACGTTTTAAAAATGAGTGTTCCAGACAACCTTCCTCTTTGGTAACTTAAAGTTACTGAAACCCTAGTGGATCATGGAGGACAGCACGAATGTCTAATCTTCCGTGGGGCAGAGCACAAAGGGCTCACAAAAGATGTTGGTTTCAAAATCTGATCAGGAGGAATGTGGAGAATGTACTGAGACCCATTTATTCAGCCTCAGATTTTCAATAGCAGACACGTCCTTTTATTTTTGCCGGAGTTTGACGTTTCTTTGCACATCCATGCCCGGCCTGTCTGATTTGTCTCAGATAGTCTCGGTTAATAATTCGAAAGCCCTCCAGAGTAACGGGGACACCCTGCACCACGCTGTGTAATGTTTCTGCTTGGCCACACGCTACAGAACAACCTCTAATGTTCAAACCGCTGGTGATACACTCCTTGGAGATTATCGACGAGTAGCAGATAATCACTTCGACAGTACCCAGGGTCTCTGATACACATGGAGTGCTCATCAAACAAGAAAAGAGGCTCTGTGTTTCAAACAACCCTGAATAAGTCGAGCCGGTTCAGTATACGCCCCCAACTCCCCGCTTCAGCCTGGAATTTCACTCCTGCCTCCCGTCCATCATTCCCCCTCTCTTTCTCTCTCTCTCTCTCTCGCTCTCTCCTTGTCTGCACTTGCCCCTTCTTACCCAGAATGCAGTGCAGCTGAGCAGGCTCAGCTGAGCTATAAAAAGGAATAGCATGGGGGAGGGAGGGCTGCCGTGCAGCAGGAACTGTGCAGACACACTCGCGGGGATCCAGGAGCGTCAGCCCACGTACACTGGGATCTAGAGCCACTGCGGGAAAGACAGGTCAGTACAGAGGACAAAGGAGGCAGAGCTGGCAGGAAACGGCCAGGCCGGCAATTGTCAGTGGCTGAGAGATGTCAGAGGGTGGGTGGGGCTGTTAGATTGGAAGGAGAGTGAACATTCACGGCTAATGTGGTGACACAGTTTGGTTTGTAAAGACATTCCTGCACAGTGGACGTCACTGCTAGACTTGTAGGAATTCCTGCCATATCTATCCTCCACACTCATGCCAGTGCATCGCTTGCTTTGCCCATAACACATTTATTGGCTCCACCTACCTCCATTTAAAGGGCATTCTCAGAGCAGCTGTTCTAATTTGTGTTTGCCTGCCAGGCCTGGAGCCCCCGTGATGGGTCATTATGGGGTTGAGTGCTATCGATTCTTGTGAGTAGATGGCACATATGAGCTCCGACGTATTCGTGACAGCTCTTGCTGAAATGATCTTGCTCCATCCTTTCACAAACAACATGGAACATTTCCCATTGCACTGACGTAAACGGGTGCCCTGGTCTTCCTTAAAGGGACAGTGAGCGATTAAATTAGAGACAAATACAAACAGATACTAAACTGTTGTTTTTGGCTCCTGTTGCTTGTGGGGATGAGCAGGTGAAAGTGATTCACCCATGTACTTTTTGACACACTATCCCTTTAACAGCTGCAGTCTTATTTTAGCTGTGCTGCACGTGAATAAATAGTTAGACACGTATTTATCTTAAACGTTGGATGGTGGTGAAATCTAGAATCCCCTTGCGATCAAGCAAGTCGGTACAGATTTTTTCTGGTGCTCTAACAACTTTCATTAATGCCTGTAAGGTAAGCAGATCAGCTCTGTTACATAATTCCACGTGGAAGGGAATGCAAAACCAATATTGCACTGCATTTCAAATGCGACATGTCCCAAGTAAGCCAGAGACCCAGCGGTTGGCACCATAATAGGTCAGAACGGTGTCCCAAACTGTCTCATTGCTGACTCAGATTCCAGCAGCCAAGTGACATTTACTCAGACCCCGGGGGGGGGGGTCAATGGCCCGCCAACATAAAACTGGACACTTGAGAAGCAGGGCCACCAGTGCTGAGGAGCAGAGAAGCAGCCAGTAGCATTTGTAGCTTCGGTGAATATCCTGTATCCATTAATGTCTCAGCCAAATGGCAAATCTGAAGCTGCCATTTGTAATCTAGTGATGCTGCAGCTACAATCCTACACGTCCCTTAAAACTTACTAGGCTGAACAGCCTCAGTCACACATCGTCAATGGTGTCAAATGTTCTTGTAGCCAAATGGCCACTTTCTACTGTATCAACTGCTATAAATGCATTTTTCTTCATTTGCTGCTCTTCATGAGTTCTATTGCCACAATCATATTCCCTCTTTTATGCTCAGGTTAAAGTCCTCTATTCAAGCATGCATAATCAGTGTAATAGCCCTTTTTTTCGTTTGTCATAAATCGGTTAACATAGAACTTTGACCTGTACTACTCAACCACAGCCGTGGGTGTCTGATGTACAGTAAGTAGCCTGGTGACTGACAACAGTGGAAGTAGTAGTAGTAGTAGTAGTAGTGAATCTCACTTTTTGATTCTATTCACAACATCTGAAAATATTAGATGGCTATTCTGGAGCATAGTTACACATTCTCCTTTTACAGTACTTGAGAAGGCAACATGAGCTGAGCTGCCCACATACCAGAACCACTCACTTTGTCTGACCCCCTTTCTCATGCTTTTTATCTTCTGTTCTGAGACAGGGGAAGTGTAAACAGGAAACTGAGAGACTCTTGTCCTCCATAGATATGTTCTGTATGAATTAGTATTGAAGTATTACAGCCCTTTATAGTGGCTATATTTATATTACTTTTTTTCCATATTACACATGTATTCTGAATGTAAATGTAGTGTTCTGTGTAATGTTTGGCTAGTTAAGAGACACAATGCACACAGTTTTTATGCTTAATCTCATTTATATGTGCTGACAACTGTAACATCTGTAAAGTACGAGATGACACAAGAGACGATAAAAACATCACCACTACTATTCCTGATACCATTGAATAGTAATAACTGTTTCTTGGAGCATGTTGAATTTACATGTTGACCTGATGCAAAGAGTCAGCGGCAAAGAAATGACTGACGTGTGGTTTACTTGATAAGATGAAACAGTCTCATTGTTATATGGTCATTTCTTGAAAGTACTATGCATATAAATACTGGCGTTGACTTCTGGGAGATTTTATGAGTCAGTCTGAGTCATTTGTCCCCTGACAGGGACACACCCCTGACACATTATCCAGAGCGACCCTCTGGATCGCAGCAGAAATTCTTTCAGTTTTCACTTTCACTTTTCAGTTCTAAATGTGCTCTCTTTGCTTTTTATGTCCTGTAGTTGAAGACAAACACAAACCTAAGGCAACACAATGGCAGGTAAGTCATAATAATGTAGAAGATTACAAGCTCATTCAAATGACCTTCTCTTTCTGGAGGCTGTGTTGTTCATTTTCTTAGCTTCTACTGCCCTCTTTTGGTACTTTTCGAGAATACACTTGAGGTATAACTTCAGGAGCATATTGTGATTAAATACGTAATTCAGCTGCAGTTCACACAGACCATAGACATGAATTTTCTGATATTTAACGAAGTCATTCAGCAGATACATAGCTCTGACTCCTGGAATGCACCTGGCCACCCAGCTCATTCGTTGTCAACTGTTGCCCTGGCTGCAGTTAAACACAAACCAGCATCAAAGCGAGGCAGAGCAGGCACCCTGCACCTAGACTGTGGGAAATACGTGTAGAACTGATTCCTTTAAACACACCATTCCACTATGTCAGCCCCCTCAGATGGTTTGTTACGCTTCTTCAGCTTGTTCCATTTTGTCCTAATGGGCTCATAACGTCTCTTATACGTTCTTATTACAGATAAAATTAAGGACGCTAAGATCATCTTTGTTGTCGGTGAGTACGCCCATTTTTCTTTCATCTGCTTTCATTTGCTTCATGGGTGACGTGTCTCCCATCCTACTACAGGGGGGCCCGGCTCTGGAAAGGGCACCCAGTGTGAGAAGGTAGTTGCAAAGTATGGCTATACCCACTTGTCCTCTGGGGATCTGCTCCGCGCTGAGGTGGCTTCCGGCTCTGAGAGGGGCAAACAGCTTCAGGCCATCATGCAGAAGGGAGAGCTTGTGCCCCTGGTAAGAGAGAAGGCCGCCTAGGCTACCGGTAGTCGAATCTTATTTCGAATCAGAAGTTCCTTATTTATCCCAGAGTAGAAATGCCAGGATTAACTGAATTTATGAGGAATCATTCTAAAAATTACAATCATCATAACAAGAATTTTAGAAATTGCAATCAATTATGTTACGTCAGAGATGTGTAAATCGGTCACAGTCGCGACGGACTGGAAATGTATTTCACTAATCGTGACAATCACCGTGACAGTCGTATCCCAGAGGCAATTTCAACAACAGGTCCACTCAAGCAAGAAAGAAAAACAGAGCTAAAATGTTCAATGTATAAAAATGAGTATGAAATAATAATAATAATAACAACAAAATATGAATATAATATAGATGCACATGTAAGTAAGGTTTACACACACGCACACAGGCGGAACTGCGCACGCCCAGGGTGTTAAGTACGGACACAACAGAGGCCGACTTAAGGTGAATGTGTGTTGATGAGAAGCAGCGAGTGCGACAGTCACAAAGAAGAGTTGTACAGGCAGAAACGACCTCCTGTTTCATATTCTCACAAGTTCTTCACGTACATGTACAGTTTGTGAAAACTAAATACATACATGGGAAGTATAATCCTGAGGCCTTCCTGCTTCCAGGACACGGTCCTAGACATGATCAAGGATGCTATGATCGCCAAGGCTGACGTCTCCAAGGGCTTCCTTATTGACGGCTACCCCCGTGAGGTGAAGCAGGGCGAGGAGTTTGAGAAGAAGGTAGGCGAGGAGATGTTACCATCCACCAGTAACACAAACAACAAAAAAACCTCTTTGCTCCCAGATCGGCAAACCCTGCCTGCTGCTGTACATCGACGCCAAAGCAGAGACGATGGTCAAGAGGCTCATGAAGCGCGGTGAGACCAGCGGCCGCTCAGACGACAACGAGGAGACCATCAAGAAGCGCCTGGACTTGTACTACAAAGCAACAGAGCCCGTCATCGCCTTCTATGAGAGCCGCGGAATCGTCAGGAAGGTGAGAACACGTTCAACGAGCCTGTGTGACACGTATCGTCACGTGGGGGCTGATAGACGGGGTCCTCTTGCTTTGCCCAGATCGACTCTGAACTGCCAGTGGATGAAGTCTTCGCCCAAGTCTCCAAGGCCATTGATGCACTGTAGTAAAACGACGTACTGGATGAGCCACGTCTGGTTGTTGCTGTTTATTTTTCTGTGTCTTAATTTATGAGGACGTGCATGACGAACAACAACAAACCCTTTTCACTCATCAAAAAAAAAAAAAAAAAAAAAGGGCCGGATGCCTTAACTCTTTTTCTGATCCTGCAATAAGTACTTCCTGTTTGACATTCAGACAGCAATGGATTTCTGTACAGTATCACCAGGGAATCTGTTCATTTGTATATTTGTGTCCAATTTGAACATATTACATGTATCTATCCTTGTGACAAGTCAAATAACTTGGGTGAAATCTATTTCATACATCTTAATACCTCACGTTTACACGACCAACGGTTCATGGGGCAGCTCGTGCACAATCATGGTGGACCAATGGATGGCCCTGATACATAGCACCTCATATTACTGTTAAACTGTTACATATACACGTATCATGGCTACTTATACAGTAAGTATATAATATAGAAGTTCTATAGACTGGATTAAAATGATTAAGGTTCATATTTAAGTAGAGAATGTGTTTGTTTAATCACTTTACTACCATACAGTATATTAATCAGTTTGCAGACAGATGTTGTCACACACCTTGCCCTCCCCCCCCGCTGGCTCTGAAAACACTGTCAAGGTGCAGATGTACCTAGACACAACAGGATGCAGGACAGGCTGCTACAATCATAGGTCACTTCTGCGATTATACCTTTTTCCTTTGAGACCATCGTGATCAACAGGTCTTCCTTTGCCTCACACCTTCCTCACGCACACAAACACTTCCATCTGGCCAGGAAAACGCTGAAACAGGTATCCGGACTACCCTCAAAGGAGGTCTCAGCTCATGACTCTGCACCGCGGGGATGAGGAAGAGGGAAACGGCTTCTGAAGAGGGACAGGATGCGTCCATCGGGAAGTCATCAAGAAAAGGCGTCGAAGCACTTTCATGTCCCCAGAGTCCAAGAGGATGCTGCATGAATGCGAGGAATTCTGCTCTTACCGCATAAAGGTGCAAAACAAAGGGGGAAAAGTGGAGGTGGCAGTGCAAATTCTCACGTACGGCAATAACGAGACCGACAAGGGAAACATGTCAGTGAATGTGAGGAGAGGGCAAAGGTACATCGATCATGGTCACGGTTCAACAGTCACAAAAGGTATGTCGAGTTCAAAAATGCATTCTAACACCCCCTTGTGGTGGGATCACAAAGGGCAGCAAAGAGCAAAAGATTATGCAAGTCATGAATGCTTGACACTAGACACACACTACACTTTATTTAAAATACTTGTTTTATTTTTTCTAAAAAAAAAAAAAAATTGTTAAGTCGCTGCAAGAAATTGATATGTATTTCTAATGAATGTCAGAAATAATCAATTCACCGGCTCAAATTTGGTCTGAGCTCATGTCTGGATAGTTTTCAACGAAACAAATACTGTTCCACCAACTAAAAAAGACTTTGAGACAGGCTGAACAGTTTTCAGGTGAAAACTGGATCCTTTAACCTTTAGCTCTCACAGTGATGAGGATATCGTAGATAAGGAAGAAAAGCTGAAGACAAATAATTTCACCGCTGTGTGTATCTGCGTTCTCCTCAAGATACTTATTTAAATTTAAATTAACAGTTCACAACTGAAGATAGTTTGTCAGCATACCCCGAAAAACATGGTGAAAAAAAGCAAGTCGTACAAATTCTACACATCCTGCTGACAGATGACATGAAACAGTGTTCAGACGCTTGTAAAGCTGTTTTATGAACATGTATATCAGATGACGCCGGGGGGGCTGACAGGCTTCTGGTCGTCTCGTACCAGGCTACAAATATTACCAGTTGCAGAGCCATGCGTCAGGTCTCCCCCAGAGGATGATAAGGAAATGAGTAAGCTGGCGCAGACACCGTGCTCCCTCTTCACTGCTGTAGACTGTGGCAGGCCGGCTGGCACCACAGAGACCCAGTGGCACCGCGCTGGAACCAACGTCAACCCCTGATGAAAGACGATGGCCGATTGTTTCCTGTTATTGAAATGCTGCTCATGGGTGGGTGTGGGGCGCTGGGGGTGTAGGCTCCAATAAAAAAAGGAAAGCCACTGAACACGAATGCTACTGCTGTTAATGTGACGGACATTAGCTGCCTCTGACGTGCTGTTTGTCCACATCTGTTCCAGAAAGCAGGTTCAGTGAAAAAACCCCGGGTTTGTTCATCCTGACATGAAGACGACGCTGCAGAGTTTTCATGTAAACTGACACAAATCCAACCAAACGTCTTTCAAGATTCATATGTGTCAATGCAGTTGTTTTCTGGAACATTCTGTGAGACACAGAACACAGCAGAGGCCCTCACCTTCACAAGCTCGTATTCACCGAACCGTGTCAGAACCACTACACGTCAGCCTTTTTATGATGATTCATTTTTTATGATCTATTTTTAGACACATGCTGATTCCTGTTGCAAAAGTTGTAATAAATTGTAAAAAGTAGTTCTAATCCTGTCTTTTCAGCGAAGCCGGTGAAGTCCACAGTACAATATCATTAGAAATATTCAGTCAGATCCAAATAATTTCATAGTTTTGCTCAGGCATTTTCCAGACACCTGTCGTGGTGAACCCACACAGGTGTTTTCACTTATTGTGACGGATTGCACCGAGCCGACGACTGCATGGCCGTGCACACATTGAGCTTCATCTGCATATTTCACAGATGGTGTCGCCATGAAATGTCACAGTTGGAAAAGCACGGGTACAAATAATTCAATCAATGAAGCCTTAATTCCCGCTTTAGGTCCTTTGCAGTTGAGCATACCGCTGTCATGGGATTACTGGGACGCTCAGATAGAAAAGAAGCCAAAGTGACGTTGGAGGAAATGCCCTTTTTCCTGGTAAGATGTGTCTGGATGTGTGCTATAAAAAGACCCGCTGACACCTGGTTCATTCTCTTTCTGTACCTGTGCCATCGTGGAAATGTGGTGGAATATCACAGCCAATATCACAGCCATCACTCACAGCCAACTTCTACACAAGGAATTCTAACTTGAAATATGCTACATTTAGTGCTACGATGTGATGGCTCAGATGGGTTAAAACTATTTGAAAAGAATCACGAATGGCAGCAAAGGAATGGAAGGCACAAGTCCATGATGATATGTGTGAATATGGTCTGTTGTTAGCAGAGATAGTGGAACAGAGGAGCAGACACACTGGTCTGATGATCAAACTGAAGCCTTTGCTTGAAGGGGCAGCATTGATCTTTGGCTGCTGCAGCACAACGGCTCCTCTGCGAGGGGGGGGGGGGG
>CAAKHB010001465.1:193444-204139 GCA_901007665.1 Aeoliscus strigatus
CCCCCCCCCCTCATTTGTGGAATCTCTTTTTTTTTTCTCTAAAACTTAAAGAATGTCAACAGCATCTCATATATCATCATATCATTTGTGCATAAAAGGTTTGATACTGGAAGCGGTTGCTGCTGTGCAGTGTGCGGTGGAGTGTTACATAATGCCAGAGCTCCTGACTCAAGCACTGGGTGGGTAGTTTTCCTGTTGTTTCAGGTGCCACAGCGGACACTCTGAATCTACAGATCTGAAATCCCTCTCTAATGTGTGTCCGTGTTTGTGGAGCTGTCATTGTGCGTGCTGGATGTGTGTATCTACGCGGCCAGGAGAGAGTCCTCATTGGATTGGGACACTGGATTTGTCATATATGTGACATGTCAGACTGCGAGTCGGAACAAACAACTTCAGACATCTGACAGATTATTTTAATCTCACTCGCTACACAAAAATACAACAGCCGTAGTCAGGATACTTCATTTTCCTCTGTTGGGAGTAACGTTACATTTGTCAGACCTGGAAAAGAGCATTCCATCAGTGAAATAAATCCTTCAAAAGACAACACAAATAACATTTTTCTTCACACCTGCAGTCATTCAAGTCCTGTCCTAGTCGACTTTTATCTTCACTTACTTTGCACATAAGAGCCTTCACGTACTGTCCTCTATCAAACAGCCTGATTTACTATGAATAATCAGTCAAGAAAAACGGGCTTATCGCCGACGGTTCTGGATGAAGCATATGTTGTGCAAAGCGACATCAATCTTAAATGACTGCGTGCATCCACTGTGCAATATGAATCGCTCACGTTTCCAATCTGCTTTGGTTGCACGGAGAAACACGCTAAATTAGTCTTCTATCCACCAATTAACACTCTGATGATAAATGGTGTTTTGCCAGTGCTGTTTTTGAGTATCAGTAGCAGAAAAATCATGACGTATTTGAACCGGAGGTGTTTAAAAACAACCAAATGCCATATGATCAACTCTGTGCAGCCATGAGTGTTGAGACAGAGGCTAATTACTGGCACTGAGTTGAACAAGACCGTAAGTGAGCCACCGGCCCTCTGCACGCCGCTGTCGGACTTTGTTGTTCCGTCGGCTTCCGACAACGATGGGCCGACGGACGAATGGCTCCCAGAGGTGTAAACAGAGCGAGTGTGAAGCCAGGCTGTCTCCAGACGCACTATCGCAGTCTGAGTTCCTTTCCAGTGAAAAACGTCACTGTGAGACACACACACACACACACACACACACACTTGTGTGAAGTTTTAAGCCATTAAAGTGACTTGAACACTCGCTTTTTTTTTTTTTTTTTTTTTGTATTTGATGGAATTTCAGGACGTTTAGGAGTCGAGATGGTCAGGAAGTGTGTGTGTTGTACAGAGTGTGTGTGATGTGTCGTATTCAGGGGTGAGAGGCCACGGGACAGTGCATGCCCCTGCAGAGTACTGATAAGAGCTTGTTTACCTTCCTGTGGATGGTCAGGCCTCAATCTGCAGTTGCGGAAACGTCTGGACAATAGGTGTGTGTGTGTGTGTGTGTGTGTTTTGAGGACTTGAGAGAGATTTCGAGCCAGCCTTGAAGCTCCCTTTTCCCTCAGCAGCTCACCACGACAGAACCGTTGACCCCCTCCCTCCCCGTTCCCCGCCGTGACTCCGTCGGCCGACCCTGAACACAAACAGTTGACTCTAAACACGCAGACGTCGGCTGTCGGTTTCCCCTCCTGTCTTTCTTTCACATGCTTCAGGCACCCTAACTTTAGTTGAGGCACGTTTCAGCAGTGACTCGCAATGGGGGAGGATGTGAAAGACTGGCAAGAAATCACACCCGCCCGCTTCCTTGCCCAAGGTAAGGAAAGCGTCGGTGTGTAGCTGCTCACTCCCGTGAATCGAAATCTCGTCAAGGCTCGCCAGCGCTCCTCACTCTTGGCAGAGGACTGATGCTCACACTGAGCAGAGTATGAAAACTTTTTTTTTTTTTTACCGACAGTGGTCCATGCTAATGAACACAGCTTTCACCAACGCTGAATTCCAAGCAGAACTTCAGCTGTGAGACGTACTAATTGTTGTTGACAGTTTTGGGATTTTTCTCTTTTGCTGACGAATACAATTTTAACAGTGACTTCTGCTTTTTAGGTGTTATTTGGTGTCGTTAACCCCCAGTGGTCCATTTCCAGGAAATGAAATGTGACTCGTATGCCGTCTGATTATGTCTACAAGTATAAATCTGACTTAACATAAGAAAGAGAGCATTTGCACAAAAATACTGAGGACGACGTGACATGACGCCAAAACGATGTCGCCAAGAACAACAAGATGAACATTAGATAACCGTCTGAGCATCATTGGTGAGATGAACACATTGGCAAAGGTGATTTGACTTGAGTCTCCTAAGGTCAGTTCAATTCCATTTCAGTTGAACATGAAAGCTAAAAAGACAAGTAAGAGCAACATTCATATGTAGAAGGTTATGACATAAATTCAAGACTTAAAGGTGAAGATTCAAACTCCAGGAGACGCTGTTCAGACGAAGCTTCAATGAGTCCATTCACGGGAGAGGGGGGTGTATTCCAGCTCTTTTTCATCTTACACACAAATGAGTGCACCACAGGTCGCACACATCCGCTGCAATGTGTCCTCAGCCGTGCCGAACTACACCCATGCAATTTGTTCGTCATACTGACACATTTCTGTTCTGCAGTCGGTTCTGGGTTTGGAGGTCACGCATCCAAATGAGGCAGTTGCTCTCATCCACGGGAAGGTCAAGACAGTCGCTGTCAGGAACTTTTGAGTTCAAGCCCCTCTGAGAAGTCACAGAAGAGGAATAGAGATGCGGCGTGTCAGCAGTGTGATGGGCTTTTTTTGATCTCCGTAATGATAAGCTCCCTCAAAGTCACCCAATGCACTGCTTCAGTGCGGCAAAGGTGAAGTCTGCATAATGACGTGCGTCCTTCCTGGACAGTCTTTTTCAGTAGCGGGGTTAATTTAAACACGGAAACGGTGGAGGACATGTGCTCACATGGACGTTCCGTTATTAGGATGGCGGTCGTCTGTGTTCATCTTTTCTGAGCAGAATATGGGCGAGAGCAGGACTGACACTGTCACATGAGCATGAAGAAATTACGCATTCGGGACTCTGACGCCGTCTGTAATCATTACAAACGACTAGAGTCTGTGATTATTTTATTTAACCAGGACAACTTTTGTTGTGTGTACATGGTGAATTGTTCAGTTTACAAGCAGTGTGCGGAAAACAAGTGGATGTTGTGGAGTCGGCCTGAAGAGCTCAACACGTGTGGATTTAAGCCTTCTGCAGCATATTCCACATAAAAGGTTCAGGGACAAGTGGACAAAAGCCCTTTTACCGAACCCAGGGAACAAAAAGCAACAAATGATCTTTTGAATAGGAAGGATGAACAAACGTAGGGAGGCAATAATCTGGATATCTCCTTATATATGTATATGTTACAGGTAATGTCACAAAACGGTTAATATGCAAATTACCCAGGTTATTTGCACATAACCTGAAAACACAGGTAGTTTGCAAACAACCCACGCTTCCGGCTTTTAAGAGTTAGGGTTTAGGGTAAGGGTTAGTGCTAGCTAATGGATTGTTAGCTAGCCAGGTATTTATGGTAGCTGGCTGTCAGCCATTATTTAAACATGGTCGCCTCCACCATCGTATGATACGCTCACCACCGTGGAGCACTAAATAAATAAGCACCGGGGCTGCATGTCTTGCTCCTCCAGCGCCCCCAGAGAATATGACATCACACCTGGAGAGCTATTAACAGCAAGTCCGTTTCTCATGAATGTCGCACTGTCTGAGAAGTAATAATTCTAAAGCACATCTGGAGAACCGTCAGCCCTCAGCTCCATCAGGTCAACAGTGTTGGTTCAGGTTCACCTGGTGAACGGTGTTTGCTAGTCGTTGCCCCAGGGTTCAGCAGTGCCGACACAGCACGGTTTTCGGTGGTTCACAATCAAACACATTTAGTCAGCATTAATGTGCTGTCTCGCGTCACAAGCAAATCTCCCATTATTGATTTGTCTCATTGGACTTAATGTTATTAGCCTTTAATCCGTTAGCTACAATTTGTTTGCAATCGAATAAAGGGGCCTATTAAATTGACCAATTTGTTCACACTGTAACATAGAAATGCCCATTAAATGGAGGTCGTATGTGCTTTTTTGTGAATTAAGTCCATCTTCCCTAATCCCCCTGTGGTTTCCTCTCATCTGCTCATACTCAGCATCTGACTGGAAATCACCAACAACCACAAAGTTCTCACAGAACGGGAAATGGAGAGGATCGATTTCAGTAGATAAAGAAGACGGGGGATGGAATAGTTCTTCTATACCTCATTTACCAGCAAAACGCTTAGTGAGAACATTGGCATTTCCGGGGTCAAGAGGGCAAAATGAATGTTCTTCATATCCTATTGTGAAAAAAAAAACAGTGACGCTCATGCACACACACACACACAGAGTCGATGTGATTTATACTAAGACCTCCTGGGCGACAGTCATGGACCGTTGACTTTGTCACAGCACAACAAGTGAAAAATCCGTTTATGGATGTGGGTATTGAGCAACAGACATTAACACACTGAGCCAGAATAACAGGAAACCAGCCTTGACCTCCGGGGTGAGGGAGAGAAAGAGAGATGGCAAGGGAGCGAGGACGACGCTCCGTCTTGATTTGCTCGAAAAGCTGCAGTCTGAAGCTGAACAGACCAAGAAAGATTGATGTTACTGCACAAACGACAGAACTCCCTAATTCTCCCTCACACACACACACACACACACACACAAACACACATTTATGTATAGCTTCTGTCCAAGTGATGACATTGCCTCATCCAAGGTCTTTGATTAGTGGCACTTCTAAATCAGGCACATCCTGTTGACTCTCCAAACTTTGCAGTTTCCTATTAACCCTTTCCTCTCTGCCACCCTTCCACACTGCACTTGTTTTACAACACCCCCTCCCTCCCCGAGGGACTATTGTCAAGCTGGTCAAACAGATCAAATGCATCATAAAATTCAGCGGACCAGTTTAAGTCATGCAGCATTGCTTGCTATATTATTTGCTTTTGTCATGATACGACACTTGGCCGCTAACAGCACCAGATGCCGGAGGCATACACAGTGGATTCCCAGCTGTACAGCGCTTATATGCATCCTGCCGCTGTGATTAGCTGCAGAGTAGTTCTCATCAACTGATGAATCAATGCATCAAACCAAACATTTTACACCGAAGAATTCTGCATTTTGTCCCTCGATACGGCCACTGTGGTTGTCATGGTTGTGGACGAGTCTTTGGTAGTTTTTTTTTTTTTTTTTTTCAGTAGATAAGACAGGATGAGAGCTCACCAAAGACAAATTCGGCCGGTGGTTAGTGATGGGTTTAACATGAAAAAAAAAAACAACAAAACGTACGTTTTCTTTTCATGCAGTGGAGGAAGTGGAAGCGAGCTGTCCATAATATATACAGTCTGTAGCTTGTGGCATGAAACCTCAATCCGTTGGTGGCGGTAAGAGAAGTTGGGGGGGCTCTAAAGGTTTGAGCCTAAGGAGTAAATCCATATTAGAGATAGTCATACCCCAGCACTTCAATAATGTAAGTCAGGCCCTTTCATCTCCTGGGACCTGAGCCAGGAAAGAGGTTCCTGATTGAACTGGAAAAGACATCAGACCCTACACACTGCATTCGGTCTGCTCTGTTCTCCTCAAGGAAGGAGGAAGTTGGCTTGAGAATATTTTGTCCCTGCCAACATCAGACAGGTCAGAGAGAGAATGTGCATGTGCACGCTCATTCTAATCGAACACAATAGGAGACACATACATAAAGCACAGGTCAAACACCCGACGTCGTTCATGACCACACAGCCTCGGCCTGATTAACTCGGCCTCCGGAGACACGTATCCCCAGGTTAAACAGCGGGCTCAGACCAGAGAGCCGAGCGTGTGGACTTGATGGATGACTGCGGCCCATTCGCCTGACACGTCTGATAAACGTGAACCAGACAATCCATTTTTAAACACCTCTGTCCCACTTGGACAGTTAACATCCAGTCCTAGACCAGGAGAGACTTTTGTTGTGATTTATACTTCATTGTGACTTATCTATTGAATAATATTTTAGGGTTTTTGCAGGTGTCTTCATTCATCGGTTGCTTGGCATTCGATTTACGCCTCCAGATATTGCCGAAAGTTGCTTATTAATGTAAAAAGCAAGAGGCTCTTTTTTTATGTGTCAGTGACTGCTGACACAGCTTAACTGTTTGTTCTTGTTTTCTCTCTCTCTCAGCGTCACGTCCGACATGTGATCCGGTGGAGGTTAATGACAACCTCTGGGTCTATGTGAGGGAGATGCAAATGGGCTGTTGGACCAGCTTTATTGGCGAGGACAAGGCAGAGGTCCATATCGTCAACCTGAACTTTGCCCCCGGGGTAAGAATGTCAGTGTTATACAAATGCGAGGTCTATCAAGTTCTGTGGATTATGTAAATGTGAACACATATTCATGACAGCCACATTAATAAATGGTAAATGATACAGATAATGGCAAAAGTCTTGCATTCAACATTTTATTCCATTTATAGTTGTATTAAACAACAGAATTGTGGGTGTTTCATGTTGCACAATCAGCACGTTGCAGGAAAATTCCCACATGCTAACATTTGTCGTGCCTCTGTACAATGTACAAGGGCAACAAAAGTCCTTTGAATTCCGAAGTCCAGGCATTGCACAAGTGCTTACCGTGCTTTTCACGTCTTTGTGGTGATTAAACCGAAATCAGCTCAGAGCTCTGAATGAATATTGCATTTCAACTTTTCAAGTATAGGTGCGGTGAGATTTGGGATGGAGCACAATAAATGTTGAAAAAGTTCAGTGTAGTTAAGAGAAGAAAAACAAACAAAAACCCCCCAAACAAACGAGGTGGTGGTATCGATCTATTTTTCAATTTTGTGAAGTTCCGCTGTCACGTTGCAGCTCCTATGCTGAGACGCACAACGTGATTGTAGAACCTTCACACAGATGTGACACTGATATCAGTATGGACGTGGGAATCTTCCACCTATGCTTCTAAAGGGATTGATGGTATAAAAATCAGTCACAATCCACTATTAATCTTTCTTTCCGACTGCACTGCAAATCTATGTTAGCATCTAGCATTGAACTAGATCACAGGAACAGAATTTGCAGAATAGTCTAACTGATTCTGATTTGGTACGTTGGAACCAAATAGTGAGGACCAACAGATTCAGTCAGTGCGTGCGTACGTTTTTTCCAGGGTGAAACCGTGTTGCAGCCAGAGCTAACAGATCGGCCTGGGCGTTGTGATCTACCAAAATGAAGGATGGTTTTCTGTGTGTGGGTGACGCAGCCTCTATGGTGGGAACACATGCCGAAATGCAAAGACAACATAAGATGACCTGATGGCTCTGTGCCCTGTATGTCGAGTGGTGGAGGTGTGCGGGTCATGAGACGCCGTGGAGGATGCTGACATCTTTATTTATTCAACCTGGTTGCGTTGCTGTACACGGCACTATTCTATGTAATATACTCTTGAGCTAGATAAGCACAGAAATAAAAACATGATATCTGCTATCAGCCAGAGTACTACATAACTATTACCAGAGGCTGGACATAGCAGGAAGATAAGGTTTACCATCATATCACATGTGGTTCTTCTCAAGTTTGGCTGTGTTGAAAGAAAGGCACACCGCAGCGTCAAAAAGCTTTTTATCTTTATGTTTTTATTGCTGTTCCACACACCATTTTTCACTGTCCACCAGTGGCGTTGAGCTAACATTAGTCATTTCTTTATCAGTGCTCTGTTCCTTTCCCTTCTACTTTCACCAAAGGTTCTCTGTGCATTCTGCTCCTCTTTAGTTTTTGCCCCTTTTTCTCTTTCTTCTCTCATGGTTCATGGTTAATCTGTAAATGATGATGAGGGAGGTGTCTTGCTGTGCACGTTAGCAAGAGAAACCTAATTGGTGCGTTTATCAGACGAGGTGAGTGGCATTGATACCAACACTCAGCATGATGAGTGGTTGACTGGAAATCAATATTTTGATGATGGAACAGTTGGATAATAGCCGGGAATTACATCTCTCAGACCATGTCCACACTGAGACAGAATCTCCATAGAAACAAACCAAAAACAAACAAAAGACATGGCGTGTGTGCATAAAACTCAATATAAATCGAGCTAGAAAGGACACATTGGTGTAGACTGTCAAAAACCCACATGACGCTCAGCAGCTTCTGCTGCATGAACACGATACTGTAGTCTGCTGTTGTTGTTTTTGGCAGAGTTAGTGCACGCAGGTTAAATGGAGGGTGGGGCTATGGCGTCATCGCCTCAGGAAAGATGCGTGTAGGTTCTTCACACTCAAATGTAATGGTGGCATCTTCAGATTTTTTCACTCTGGGACTCTCATGACATTCAGGCTCCAAAATGCTGGTTCTGTGTGGACAAAACATCAGGAAAAAAAAAAGAAAAAAAGCTGAGTCAGCATAAATGACTTAGTCACATCAGGGCTCAGTCATTCAGATTTTCTAGGTTGTTTTATTAAGTAGTTGAAGAAACAGAAGCTATCTTGACCTCATCTTATGATAGATCAGCGCGGGTGTGAATAATGATCGGATCTCTTCAGCTGCATCAGACCACTTAGGGAAACGTTGCCTTCCAAACATACTGTACATACGTGAACATTAGGATTTCCTCAGGATGTTTGAAGGGAAAAGCATTTAATTGCCTGGAACTACACAAGTATTCCCTCATCGATCATTTCCCTGAGAAAGGAATCAGGACCTGAAATAGTTTGTGGAGCAGAGGACGATGGCCGATTGTTTGGTGATTGAGGAGAGGAGATACGGAGGAGCAACTTGTTGGAGTATTTGACAGTCTGTCTTCAGATTGAACCTGAACCAGACCCAGACCCAGACATGCACTTAAGCATTTTCATCTCACCCAGTTCCTCTTATTGAGTGGTTTTTTTTATGCACTATTTGAGTGAAGTGTAACCATGGTAACTGCAGAGCACATCTGCTGTTCTATGACTGTGAAAACTCTCAGATGTGGGAAGAGTTTGAAACTGAAGGCGGAGCTTTAATAAATCAGCGACTGGCAGATCGCCGCTCAAAATGGCTGCTGTCAAAGGTTGGACCAAGAAATTGGAGGTCTGTCTGATGCAGTCGGCTTCGTACCGTCAGCGCATCACGTCCTCCTGTGGGTTTATGAGTGCAAGAAAGTAGACGGAAGATTATTTAACACAGACTCCTTATCTGCTCCCGAATGTCTGTTTAGAAGAGATTTTTTTTCTTGTAAACACTGACGAAAGGAGGTCTTCATCTCATGCCAGAATGTCCAGTCAGAGGGGTGGCTCCGCACTCCCCCTTCTCTTTGTCCTTAGAAATTTTCAAATCACCTTCTCATCCTTTTGTTTTCAAACTGATTTACAGGCTGCCAGAGACAGTCCACTTTCAGACAGAGAATTATAGAGGGAGCATCAGGGCGCTGCACAGACGGGGAGAATTCACAGGGAGGAGCTGCTTATTCAGGGGCCATTGATGTCGCACACTCGCTTGGGTAGTCAGGGTCTTGGCACAAGGCCGAGACAAGACCAACGGAGCCAATTCATGTTAATGGAGAGAGTCAAAAGAATAACTGGAAACTACATCAGCTAAGGCCCGTCAGATATGCTTTTGGAAAAATGAGAAGAAAGTCTGAAAAGGAAAACAACGGTGTCTTGAAAGAACAGGAACAAAAGTAGAAAAGGTGTGATCAGGGTCAACGGCAGTCATGACTCAGAGTTCAAAATAAAAGAATAAAAGTCAGAAAAGGATGAAGGGAGGGAAACAGGGCAGAGGACCATTGGAGGGGGTTTATTTAAAGAACACAAATCTGATTCATCTCCTTTCACAGCAGAACATGAAAAACTGTTGAAAAGATGCGTCTGTGACACAGAATATTCACTGAAATTCTCACTGCGGCGTGACCACGTGACCTCGTCCTCTCTTCACAAACCTCTTATTGAGAGCTTCCATTCCCCAGTGCACCAGAGGTGTGTACCCCCACCCCCACATCCACGATAAGTTTGTTTGCAAACTCCTCTTAACCTCCTCCTTTCTCAGTTGTGCTCCTCTCTGGAGCTCTGTCGCAGGAATTCAAAAACACTGTGTCTAATTAATGAACTGGGTGTATCTTCAGACAAGACTACGCATAGGAGCTGGATATTACAATGATGGACACTGAAGGCATTGAATATGCATTGGACCTTATATTCCCTTTGGCTCCCCCGGCAAGCTATTATTTACCTTGTCAGACCGCCCCCCACCCCCGCCACTGCATACATCTGTTTGACATGGTTATGATTCCTGGTGCATTCGGTACATTTTTAAAAGGTAAGGTCTTAAAAATTATTTATGTGCAGCAGGTATTATGCAAAATGGACTACTAGACCTTGGCTGTGTGCGTGTGGGTGGGGGTGGGGGGGGACACCCCTCTCCGTCCATTTGATTCTCTTTCCAAACCAATTTGTCGGCAGTCTCCTTAGACCTAATTTGTTCAGTGCAGATCTGAAACATTTCCATAGTCCACTCTTGAGCTCATCACCATGCTGTTGGATCAGTGCATCAGATAACAAGTAAATGAATTCGTTATAAACCACCATTTCCACCCAGTATGCCCCCCC
>CAAKHB010001465.1:211015-223559 GCA_901007665.1 Aeoliscus strigatus
GCTCCACACGTAGTGAACGGACTGAAACCCAATCTGTGACACACGCCAGCTGTCGCTACGTGTGAGACGGGGGCTGCAGGGGGCTGGTACGGGTTGGAAATACCAGGAGTTGCTTACGTTGTCCAATAAACTGCAAAGATCATATTTAAGGAACTCATACTGTGCGTTGCGATTCATTGTGGAGCTGTTTAAATCCACAGTCCACTTATTTTTGGTTCATTTTCATCCCAAACATTTTAAAAACACACTCTGTTTTTGTCCCATGTGGGCTGCTAGAATTAGATTAGCACTGCTACTGTTAGTGCCGCTCTTGATAACCACTGATGTCGTACCCAAGCATGTCGATGAGGCGTGCTTTTGCATAACAAAAATACCGTGCAATATAATAAATATCTACAAACAAGGTCAAAAACTGCTCTGCTCGCCACGTTCTGTAGCGGCACTAACCAAAAAAAAAAAGAAAAAAAAAAGTTGTCACCCAATAGGAGAGCTGGAATTATCAGTTAGATAAAAATTAAACCATAGAACTGTTTTAATGTCTCCAGATTTCAATAAGGTTTCTAATAAGCGGCTCTAACAGCTACAAATCTACATACTTGTCACTGCAACCTGCAGATATCCATTGATGGAGGAAAAGGAACCGGTTGAAATCTGATGTACAGTGTTTGGCACTGTCTCTTTATGTCTGTCTGACAGATTCTAGCACATCTATCTATCTGGTCGGTCTATTTCTATGTTTATTTTCTGTTTCCTGTAGATTTCAGGCCACAGCATAGGACATAATGATCTGACCATCAACGTGACCAGCTGCTCCGTGCGCTCCAAGGGCTCATACCCGATCGTGAGAGGGTTGCTCTTCATTCCAGAGGCGTGCTCCTTAAATTCCTGCCTCAACAGCACGCGACTCAGCTTCTCCTTAGATCAGCTTCAGGAGCTGACATCCACCACTTGGGACCTGGAATGCTCCGTCAAAGTGTGCTACAACAAGGTAGCTAATTCTTTACACTGAGATATGTATAATACGCTTGGCGTAAATGACCTTTTTCGCTTTGTTTTCTTTGGCCGGCTCGTTAGCTCTGCGGTACCGGAGGAAGAGTGAAGAGGAGTCTGGAGGTTACTCAGGAATGTGTGCCAAAAACAAGTGAGTTGTACTCATTGCCTCCCCAGTCGTGTTCGTGTTATCCATCATAATCACATCTCTCAACGTCACCTAGGTGAAACAAAAACTGGATCTTTAATTATCTGAATGCTTTGTGAAACTGATTTGTTTGAGAATAGTTTCCCCTGTTGGAAGGCAGCTGAGCAGAAAAGGAAAAATGTATTAATGGTGTGAACTTGAGGACCCTATAAAGCAAACTGAGTTTCACAATAATATTTTACATCATCATCTAAAAGTGAACTTCTCTGAGAAACAAATGACTGCCTTGCCTTCGGGAGTTAATTGCTTGCCTGATATATTTGCTCCTTGCTGCGATGATTTTCATTCCTGTTGTCGCTTCCAGTGCATAACAAACGCTGTGCAGGCGGTTGTCATAGCAGTGAACTCAGGATATGTGGAGAAGCAGGTACGTGGGCGCGGAGCGGGGGCCTCGTCCTCTAGGAAGGTCTGCAGACTGACCTTGTGGCCACAATCAGAAGTAATGGCCCTCGAGGGAGACGCTCGAAGTCCTTTGTGTTTTCCAAAAGGGGGGTTGACTCTGTCCGCTGTCCAAACACGGCCACAGGGCCGCGAGCTATTGTCGAGCTATTCAGCACAGTTTACTCGCAAAAGAATGGTGTTTTTCCAAAGACAGGATAGTCTCCAGACAGATGATTAATATCGGCGAGCATCCAGATGATTCACTTTTTCAGTGAAAAGGATGTAGATGATTCAAGGAAGTAGATGATGTGGAAATTTGTCATTTACTTGTTTGATTGTTCAGCTTCTCTAACCACACTACATCTTATTTTACCTTTCAATGGAAAAAATACAGAGACTGGCGCATTGTGTGCTGACATGTTTTCGGTGGGGAAGCAACCGGTCTGTCTTTGCTGTTTGGTTTGATCTCACGTCACGAGATGGCTCTGGAGACCTTGTTTTTTTATGTTTTGTTCATGTGCCAGCACAGGTGATATAAGGGTTTGTCAGCAATCCTTCCTGTTTGGTGCAGAGTAGCCGGATTCAGGGAGTCACAGCAGAGGTCTTCTGTCTGCCTCCTGGGGTCCACCTGCGCTGGGGGCTTCCACTTCCTGCTCCTGTTTATTCAGCTTTCTCATCAAAGACTCACTTAAACAAACTTAGACGGCATCTAATTACCGAGAAAGGTCTAGTGACAATGTCTGCTCCTGTTACTTGTTTTGTGTCACGTCCAATCAGGATTAAGGAATGTTCCTTAGCCGGCTGATGAACAAACGATCGGCCTATATGGCCACAAGATGTCGCTATTTCAGCACACAGGGGTCAAGTCAAAGTCGGCTGTCACCAAGTCTTTGTATTAACTGATCCAAATATCTGCATGTCATGTTAATGACATCACTTGTGACAGATGGATGAAAAGAAACAATGGAACGTCTATTTCTATCTATGTGATTTTTTTCTAGACGTTTTCCTTTTTATAAATTCAGGAAAGGTAAAAATGTTCGAATATCCATCCGATCTCGTTTCTGTTTCTTTGGTGACTGACGATGGCATGGCTAGGTGTGTGTTAAACGGTTGCGAGGCACAACGCGGGAGCAAAGAACCACGCGACACCGACTCATGTGTGACAAACTCACGCTGAGGCATTGGTTTGTTTCTTCATTGGCCACAGAAGAAGGTGCAACTGATTCTTCTTGGTTTCACGTTCTCATGGCAACTTCATGACTGGAAAGTGAAGGTGATTAAAATAATGTCCCAGCGGCTTCCTCTGTGTGACGCAAAGCTCGGTAACTGCGTCGTGAGAACTGTCCATCGGGACGAGTCGATGGTGACATCTGAGTGAAGGAGAAAACTGCCCACAATTTATTGACGCTCTCTCCTGAAAAGTCGTCAGTAAATTCACTCATGGCCTTGTCAGACCACAGCGAGCGGAGCCACTTTTTGGTGACCTTCCGACGCAGCTCAGGCCGGCGTCTGTGTGCCGCAGAGGCTCCAAGAAGCTTCTTCAGTTCTTGCTAGAGGTTTTGTTTGTTTTTTAATTGCTGTTGGCTCACAGTGGTAGTGGTGAACTTATTTGTGTCCAGTCGACACGCAGCCACAAGTGAATTAATTGAATTGCATTAAATTTAACGTATGATATTGTTTCAGTGAACAAAAGACTTGAATTTGACGTACTTGAGAATCATTGCCGCCATTTTATTTTGGTCCGGTGAAGAAACGCTCAAGGTCTGTGAGCTCGTTTGTTGTATTTCAAGTAGCAGACTGAACTACTGCAACCGACAGGTCACAGGTCGGTGTTTTTATTCCTCTTATTTTACTCTGAGAGACAGTTCCATTGGACGGGGTCACAAGTGGGTCCCTGGTGTATGGTACATACATATACATGCCAATACAGAGCAAGTCACTCAATATTTAGTCAGTTCCAAAATAAAAGCATATCTAAGACATATATCCATACATTACATGAGATGTGGAAACTGTCTAAAGTTTTTTGTTGTTTCACTGAGGTTGATTTACTGTTATTGTCACACTTTTTCTGTGTTCCAGACCCTCCATGCTTTGATTTTGGTCTACCGGGTGTTCTGAGCATCGCATTTGGAGGATTCCTGATTGGAGTATTACTCATTGGAGCTCTCTGGTTTATCAAAATAAAAACAGGTAAACATTCAATTCAATATTGTTTGTGCAGCCCAACATCACAATTACAATTGTCTAAATTGTCTGAACAATATTCTGTCCCAAACCCCCAATCAGGGTGAGGAAAAACTGCCCGAAAAACCCTATGACAGGGGGAAAGGGCAGAAAGCTGCTAAAGAAAATTACATCTGTGCACGTCCATGTCCATCCAATGATTCATGGCGGCTGGAGAAACCTGGGAGATGAAGCTCATCCACTGTCCCACAGATTATATTATCGACCTCCGGAGAGGAGGAGGCGTTGGAAGCATACACCAATTATTGACATACGAAACATTTGAGAAACATTAAACTGCGTTCCACTCCCAATGTTGTATTTGTGGGCGAATGTGTGTTTGGATTGGAACGGTCTCATTCTGCTTCATCCAGGTTACCCAACCGGATTGGACATGACCTCGACTGCAGCAAACCTTTCTGGTAATGACATTTCATTTCGCTTTTTGAATATTTTTCTTCCCTCTCGGCAGGCTCTTATTGGCTTTATTCTGCTTTTTCTTCAGCATGTCCTTGCTCAGGAGGAAAACGACAACCTGTGTCCAACAACCCTTCCCCTTCGGAGAACAGTAGCGCCAACGCCAGCATTGGAAGCACCCAGAGCACGCCGACCAGCAGCATGGCATGAGGTCATGACAACCCTTCCCCCACCAGCGGGGGCCAGCATCTCCGTTCAAAGTCACCAATACGGGTTTAATGCTTGATTTCGTTAGTAATGCTTAAAACAGGCATTTGTGTCCCCACCACCCCCGCTAACCTTTAATTTCGTATAAGAAAACAGCCCTCGTGTTGGACATACAAGCTTGGAGTGGATATCATCATGGGAGCTTGTATCGGCGTGGGGTGGCGGGAGGGGCGGGATGACGGCTAACAGAAGTCAAATAATCAATGGCTTCTGACGCTCACCTCCTCAGCCTCTGCAAAGCCTTCAGACAGGAAGTTAACAAGGGCAAGAGAAGGAAAAAAAATTGGCTCCCAGCAACAGGAAAAACAAACCATATCCCCCAAGAGTTAGCAGGAAATTCACTGCATTCCTTTGAATGAATTGTGGTTGTGTGATCACAGCACAATAATAGACAGGAGACAAACCGGTCCAAAGACTTTTGGCTTTAGAAAAACACATGAAAAGCTGTTTTGCATTCACAAAAAAAAAAAAAAAAAAAAAAGACACAAAATGGGAATGGCTGTTGGTTACGTCACCTCTGAGGAGGAAAAGCTCCATAAATTACAACATGAAACACTCGCCGCGTTGACAAGAACAAATACCTGCTATTACGTAGGAGTGTGGAGTTAGGTTTTAACTTAACAATCTGGTGATTGTTTTGGTTTTTATTTTCCTGTGTCACTGAAAATGAGTCATAAAGCTGACTCTCCTGGATATTTGTAGTTTATGAAAAACAGTTTTGGTGCAATTTCATGCAAACCGTTTGCTATATCTGACTTTAGAGGGGAATATATTAGATTTCCCAGCAAAAAGCAATTTCAAAGTGTATTTATGGCCTAAAGGTAGCATTAAATTATCAACCACTAAACATGTTTTTTTTTTTTTTTTAATTTATGTTACCTTAAAAAGATGTTGTACAGTACAGGAGAAATGCAGGAACTATTTGGCTGTATTCTGAGCTGAGTAATGCCCCCATAATGAGGAGTAAGTATCCAAACATTTTCCTCCATGTTGTCTTCTCCTCGGCAGTCGCATCTGTTACCATGACCTGTAAGTTTTTCACTGCTGCCTGACGATCTGTCGTCACCTCCGATCCCTGTGTACTGTATTAAAAAGGTTTCCTGCATTTCTGGTGTGTGTCCGATGCGCTTGTAGATTGAGACGCAGCATTAGAAGAACAACAAAGTGACATGTGGCCAGAACGTAGCCCCAGGAACTTGGGCCGATTTTAGATCTTTGATCGCCCTTGCAGTCCACCCCATTCAGAAATGTAAAACCCTCCATCCATGCTGTATGCGAAAATACTGTGACCAAACTATTGGAGATTATTTTCCTCCTCTCATTAAGAGAAATCCTGTCGTGGGTCGAGACAGTTCAGTACAGAATAGAACGTCTGTCCTTCGTATTTCTTAAGTAAAAACCTCAGGAAGAGCCAGATGTCGCATGTACAGAACATAAACAACTCAGAACACACAGAATTCAGTCGTCCAATATCAGACATGTATATTTTCAAAGTTGTCCTCTGCAGATGGTGTAAAGTTTGAATAGATGTATACTTTCAGCTGTCAGAGGATGCACACAGTGACATCTAAACGAGATTGTATTCTCAATGATGTGCTAATGTGAGACCAGAGCTGCACAGATGCATGATGGGGACATTCATGTAGTGGTTGGTTGGTTGGTTGGTAAATTTATTCCATTGCACAAATGTAAATGTAAATGTATTTCATATTTCTTTGACCACTTTCACCTGTCATATTTGGGGCGAAAAAGAAAACCGGATGGACAAAAAGCTCTGTTGCCCACAATGTGATGTTTCTCTATACATCTGATTAAACCTATTTACTTTTTGCATACATATATATATATATATTCACATCCCCAAGTTACCCACGTTCAGATTTGGATTGTTTGGTTGTCACCAATGTATTTACCTTTTGTCTAGAATGTGTTGTTACCAACTGTCTCATCCAAGGGGTGCCTGCATGTATGTACATT
Organism: Aeoliscus strigatus; assembly: GCA_901007665.1. NCBI lineage: Eukaryota > Metazoa > Chordata > Actinopteri > Syngnathiformes > Centriscidae > Aeoliscus > Aeoliscus strigatus. The sequence goes on from CAAKHB010001465.1 coordinate 217,485, forward strand.
TTCCTGTTTTTCTTTCTCTTCTTCTTTCTGTCTGTGAAGATGGAGAACCACGAGGGCCAGTACAAATTGCCACTTGAGTATTCGTGCAATATGATGCGGTGATATGTAAAGTCTGTTTTTTTTTTTTACTGTTTTGTTAAGTGTATGATATTCTCACTGTTTTCTTAACCAGCATTATTATTATTATTTGTATTTGAACAACTGGGACAAATCCTAATTAAGCACTTATCAAATGCACAATATTTGTTTTGTATTTACATCGTATTTTCCAAGTATTTTTTTGTTGTTTTTTTGTTCTCTTACCGGTTTGATTGTAGGCAGACGGTTTGCGTCATGTGTCACATCACTTTAGTTTGTTGGTTTAACTTCTGGTTGACCAGTGCCTCCACCCTGGGATCCCTCTGTTGTCTGAAAACATGACATATCTCCGCTGATACTAATATCCTGACATTGTGTTGTGCTCATCTGCTCTCTTCAGTGGGAGTGATGAAAGCCAGCCTCTCTCACCAGAGCATTACATCACAGTTAAACATTTGCCTTAAGGAAATTGGAAACGAGAAAATGAAAACTTAATTAGTGATGTTATGCCTTTAATAAATTCGCTGCATTAATACTTTTTTCACCCATGTTGAAGCAGCCAAATCTCTTAGTGCTGGCTGTAAAATTAGATGTTTTAATTCACTTGTCAAGCCTGTAGATCTCTTTACTTCTGAACAACTTCCTCCTCAGATCACAAACACGTGTGGGTCTGCTACACAACTCTTGTTTATATGTGGTTTAGTATGTGTTATTTCATATCAGTCCATTTTGTCGCATTACTGTTGTCTCAGATATATAATAGGGTTTGTCTAAAAGTATCCTAATAAATGGACTTTGTGTTTCATGATGAAGTCTTATTGTTTGTAGGATCTTTTATAAAAAAAAAGGACACTTGACAAATAAACAGAAAAAACAATTTTAAAAAAGTACACAAAAGTAGCAAATGAGAAAAAGTGATGCATATGCTTTATTTGCCTCAAGGATTTGACATGCTGCGGGTGGAGGAAATGACTGATGCCTGCAACAATAACTGACATTTTCACTGAATGATTCACCTATTGGAGGTGACGGTTGTTTTATTTTGGACTTCACTCATCCTGTTTTGATGACATTTTGACATTAGCGGGAAATGGTCAGATCTTAATGTGAGTGAGTCGTGTGTATGTGTAACAACTGAAGACTCCAGAGGACGTCTGGGAACGTCTGCTGACTCCTTTGGACAACCTGAAGATATGCAAAACGGGTTCAGTTCAAACTAGAGTGTGTTTAGAGTGTCTTTGATCAAGACAGTAACATAACTTAAAAGCTGCAATTTGAAGAGAAAAAAAATTCTTTTTATGGCTGAGGAGAGCTCAGAGCTCCTTTGCAGAAGTACAACTCATTGTTGCCCCCTGAGGTTGAACATGGTATCACACACACAGTCTTTTAAGTGATTAAAATTGTTCGTCAAATGGCAATAGCATGGCAACGTGTGCTGAAGACAGACAGACGCAGGAGCATGAAGACTCACGATGGTGAAGGGTCAGCATAAGTCAAGCGAGACCATGTTACCTGTCAGGCAGGTTAAGTAGTTCCATCGGTGATGGAGAAAAATCCTCTACAAAAGTAAAAGTGATTGTCTTATTTAAACGAAACTCATGACATGTAGAAGTCAAAATGGTGAAATGGAGCAGAGTATGTGCAACATGAAATAAGGTAAATGCGTGGTTCATTTTTATTTTGTCCATTTGAATCAGATAAAAGCAGATTTAAAAAAGGCTTCATCTCTAAGATCATTGGTTCGTAAGAATGTTTTGCAAATGTTATTCATTTTGTAGGAAATATTTCATGAATCCCATCTCTAAGTTTATAATTATGCAGAAATCATCTCAGGAATCAAACCATCATACGATCACTGCGTTATCAGTTAAATGGAACATGCATTTTATTGGAAAAGAATCATCTCCAGTTTGTTTTTTTCAGACATATTGTATAACTGTTTATGGCCACCCATCAGTGTGTGTGTGTGTTTTGTGTGAGTATAGGTGTTTTTTGTTTATTCAGGTTGTTTATGTCTGCAGACAAATTTGCTCTTTCCTGTAAAACTGTGCCAGCTGAAATAGGTTTGTTATCCGAGCACAAAGCATGTAACATTGACTTGGGGGCAAACCAGCTTTCACAGCTCTATTCTGTGTAAATGAAAGTGGGTTGGTGAACGAGAAAAAAAAAAAAATCTCTTTACAGTGTCATACAGCCTGCGTGCACCTGTCTGCGCTTCGTGAATAATAATAATAATAAAAAAAATAGACGGTAGTATTGTACAGAACTCATAGAGGGGGAAAAAAGACTTTTTGTTGCCAAGGACTGGATCGTTGATCCGGTGTGTTGCTAGGATGTCAAGGGCAGCAGGATGAGTCGTCATTAGTATTAACAATATGCTGTACGAGTTAAATAATTCAGCCAGAGGACAACTAACTGGAAAAGCTCAGAAGATGCAGATGCGATTAATCAGACTTAACTGTCTGGAAAACAAAGTTCAGTGGCTCAAATCAGGTTCACTGAGTACAAGTAGCAACATATACTTCTTGAATGACACCCCTTTCTGAAGATTAGAAATGTATTTCATATTTCTGTCTATATGTATAGTCTCATGCCTGGATTTTGTCTTTTTGTTTGTCTTTAACCCTTCATACGGTGTGAAGAAATAAGCTCACCTTACCTTACCTTACCTTACCAGTAAGACATTGCCGCCAAATATGCTGGTGCGTATGTGTAAACAATCACACTTCCCTCTGGTCAGCGGCCACTAAAAATAAAAAGATTAAGATATGGGGATCAGATAATGGATGTGCTGATGTAAAAATGTAGTTAGAAAATAAAAACAAAAACAGTTGTGCTACTTAGCTATTGTTAAAATTCAGTTCATTCAGAAGAGTTTAAAGGCTCTGGGGGCTGATTTTGGGGGTAATTCCCAATGATATTTTATGAAACATTCTTCAAAAATAAAAACCGCCCACAATGAATCAGCCATATTATCAGCTCAATTGCGTCTCATAATCTCCTTGGAGAGGGGAGCTGTGGCACTGCAATATGGTTGTGGGAAGGTCGTGGGCATGTCCCACAGCACTGAATTAGAGCGCAATGAACTGTCAGTTGTGCAAGCTGGTGATAATGATGATGAGAGTAAAAAGATAAATCATGACCGTATACATTTCCCTTTAGTGTTCAACGTACTGGTCACACTGCATAACGAGTGGCTGCAGGGAAGGGTCCCAGTCCATGTAAGTACTCTGATACATGAACTTCTGCTGGCCGCCAGCAGATGGTGCTGTGTCTCAGATTTGTCTGTGAATGCACCGGTGGCAGGGAATATGAGAGGACGACAACTTTCATACTATGAAATAATAATGATGGAATAATGAAACTGCAGTGTAGAGGAATGGAAAAACTGCAGTGAGCCATCATGCTGTTTCCTTTGTGTGTGTGTTTGTGTGTATACGCATTTATGGAGAGAGAGAGAGAGAGAATTAGAGACAAAACCCCCCAAAAATTGGTCACTCATACTGTGATGAAGTAAATGAAGCCTTGGGGGCATTTTTCATTCAGCAAGCTACATGTGAAGACAACTAAAGGCTACACTGAGCTGTCTGTGTCTTATTCCGAGGCACACTTCACACACCCCGAGGCACTGTGCGGCACACAAGGTTGTTTACACACTTTGAGACTGCGTACAGGCTCAGCCTCTCCCCATTTCTCAGACACACTGATGAGACGTCACTCCCTCACAAGCACCCGTACCCGACATCGCACCGACTTTCCACAGGTCGAGCCCGAGGTAATCCTCTCACGTATGTGGGCAGTGTGTGCTCGAAGAAAATCTCATTTCTTTGGAAACGCACCTCATGACTTGTGGCTCAAACATCACAGCAGTGGTAACAACAACACGACTTTGGGTGCATTATGCATTATTTTCTTGGCTTTTCTACATGTAGGTAACAATTTGCTGTGTGTACAATCTATGTATGCATAGATGTGTATTGATTGTTTCATTGATTAATCCGGAACAACACTTTTCTTCATTGAAGCATAATGATGAATATACAACAGAGGGAGTAAGATGTCTATGCACTGATATTGCATCGCAGGCGTCGGTTAGCAATGTTGATTTTAAGTGTTTAAATGCCGATCACATGTCGACATTAGCACGTTTTTTCATCTTTCGTTTCTATTTATGCAAACATTAGTTGCAGTTGAGTTGATTTAGCATCACTGTTGGAATGTTATGCTTCTGCTTTGCAGTGATCTTCGGTTTCACCTGGAAATGATCCCAAACTTATGAATGTGTTGGTCGATTTCGGGCTGTCTGCTCTTCTCCTCTTCTCCACTGCTTGTTTCATCCCGCTCCGGTTTGCAATTTGCACCTCCTTTGCTAGGTTTTGTCGGTGTGAGGTCGTTGTTCCTGTGTCTCTGCTGCTACTTCTTCTTCTTCTCCTCCGTCTTCTTCTTCTTCTATGTGGTGATTAGTATCTATTTGAGTCTGTCTGTCAAAAGCTGCCTCGATTTGAAGCTTTTTTTTTTTTTTTTTACCTATATATGTTTTTTTATGATCAAATTACTCACAGAATCAGCCCTTGTACAATCAGAAGAATGAAGGCCCAACAGGCACAGGACAGGTGTTCCCCTCCTCGTCTTTACCAGGTTGTCAGAACACCAGCAGCAGCAGTTTCCTGTTCCTCGGTTGAATGGGACACATGAGCGCTGTGCTTGCAGCGGTGCATTGTGATCTGTTACAAATGTAGGTGCACGGCTCTGACAGTTATCCTCTCGCGGCAGAGCGAAAGCATGATTGACTCACATACTGGCAGGACAGAATGTACGGTGCAGCATGCAGGAAGCATGGTGAGGTTCCTTTGACATCTGCTTCTTGCAGCAAATGGGGACACAATGTACGTGCTACGCCTTCATGCACTGGACGCGCGTCCACCAAGTTGTTGAGGCTTCTCTTCTGACACAAACTACTTTCTCCATTACAAATTTTAACTACTCTTAGATAATCTTCTTCTTCATGAAATACCCGCTGATGACTGTGCTTTAATTATCTCTCCCGGTTAAAACTCACTTCACGTAAGTGTAATGGTGCTGAACACTCTATTCTTGAGCCCCTAGCAGTGATAATTACCCTCACTACCCAGATTCTAAAAAAACTGAGGACAAAAAAAACTCCACGTCAATCATAAACCTTTGAGTACAAGATAAGTCTTTATTGTCCCATGTGGGAAAATGAACAGTATTACAACAGCAAAGTCACAAAGTCAAAAATAAGGTGTTAGAGATAAATATTAAACCTTAAACTATATTTACAGGTTTTAACAAAATTGTCCAAGATAAAGTGGAACACCCAATATATGCAGTATAATAAACACTTTTAAATGCAAATGACCGAATACATTTGACTCACTATGAATATTATTATTATTAGTAGAAGTACTAATATTATTATAGAAAGTGCTTGTCCACATGCTTGCTGATGTAAATGTCAAAGCAGAGGTAAATAAAACAGCTGAGTCTTTTGGTGTTCCTGTCACGTCCCAATCAGACCCATCTCGCCTCTGAGTATCTGATCTGAACAGTATGTGAAGTGTGATTTCAGGATGCGGGAGCGCTTTCCTGCTATCTGGTTTCTGTTCACACCAAAATCATTTATGACCTTGTCTGACACTTACTGTTGTTTTTTTAGCTGATTATTTTTGCAGCCTAAAACAAAGTGTGAGTTTTGTGGCGCTCAAACAGCCTGTGTTGGTTACAGCTTAAACGCAATTGATTATGTTTTTTTCCTGTGAAGGCAAACCTACTCCCACAGTGGCAGATATGGAAATAAGTGGAGAGGAAAACGCAAATGTAAATGAAGTAAGCAAGTGTAGCTGTAGATAAACCGGTGACTGGCTGTAAAGACAAGTTCCTTCGTGCAGAGAATGCTGAGCACTGCGAGCCCCTTGTAAACAAAGCTTCTGCTATTTAGTTTCAGTTGGCTTAATGAAAATGAATCGGGGGGGGGGG
>CAAKHB010001465.1:223579-242427 GCA_901007665.1 Aeoliscus strigatus
GGGGGGGGGGGGGGGGGGGGGGGGGGCTCGCGCAAAGAGGACTGCTTTTGTGGGTGGAGGGAGAGAGGAATTGGCCATGGTGGAGGGAAAGCTGGGCTCGGAGATAAAGTTACTAGTGGGTGGCACCGAGCAACTACACATAAAGCAAACACAGGCATCATGAATTTAGCAACGTACATTTTCATGTGCATCCACATCATATTATGGGTCATCAGAGGGGGGGATGAAACTTTCATGTCTGTCATCATTTCAAATCCTGACACTCCATCAGGTCCTGTAACCCGGGGCTCGATGGAGAGAGGCAGGATTTGCGAAAGAGTCTGTTAAACCTGAAACGAGGAAAACTCTGCAGTATTTCCTAATTTCCACATAATTGATAAACTGAATTCAAACATATAAAAGAGTATTTTTTAATTGTATCCTTATTCAGAAATGGTACATATAAAGTCCTTTTATTTTCAAGTGAGTCGAGGTATTGTGCTTCAGAGGCTTCAGAGGCATGTACTCTGGAAGGTTAAACACGAAACAGACATTTGGTTTGATTTCTTAAATAGACTGCAAAAGCAATGATTCCCCTTCATTTCATGATGAACAAACTCACGACTTTCACTGAACCGGCTGCACTCTCCCCGCCCAGCTCCTTCTCACCTGCAACTCGTTCCTTCATCAATCCCTCACGAGTCCACTTCCACCTGACCCCTGTCACACTGTCTTGCATCTCACTCATCTCCTCTTTGTTTGTTGTCTGACCTCTCTGCTCTAGTCCTGCCTGACCCTCTTTTGAATTTGTTTGCTCAACTGTCTGGTGTCCTGATATTGAACTTGCCTGAAAACACGTAAGCTGAACTTTCTCTGCAACTGCCTCATTGTCTGCTTTTGGCTTCAGTCCTGTCAATAATGAACAGCAACAAGAAATAAATGATCAATATCGCAATACGAAAAGAAGTAAACTGCAGCAAGAGACAAAATGAGTGTGTGCTTCTCTTGCTTCTCACAAAGCTTGAAGGAGGCCATGTTAGAGGCCAAATAAACACATTAAAAGATCGAAGACGCATGAACAAAGAGAAATTGCAGAGTACATCATTTCTGGATCCAAACAAACTTTCTAAATTCAACAACCAAATTTCTTTCACCTTGTTCATGCAGTTAAAAGTTTATACATATTTCAACAAAAATACAAAACATTTTCATATGTTCAGACAATGTTATTGCTGAATAGTTTTACAGTGAAATGGAAATTAAAATATAAAGATGATTAGACTTATCAGTAAGTACATTTCCATCGTACAGAATATAAAGAAAAAGTTGAGTCTGTCATATTTAATGTGTAGTGAACAATATTTTTTGATCCTCAAAGGTGGTTCAGCTGTCGGTCGGACATGTTGAGCAGCAGCAGGCTCTATGACGGTTAGGTCAGCATGCTAACATTAGCACACATGTCTTGCCTTGTATATATTGCATGTATTTCATCATTTGACCTGTTTCTCCACACAGTTAGCTGAGAGTGGAGTAGCACATAAGCCGAATAAGGGCCAAGTTTGGCAGCAAAAATCAACGGGGTTGGTGTTTTTGCCGATTTGATTGGGTTGATGAACTTACACTACTACTACTACTTCGTATAGTTAATTGCTAGGTTAAATTGTAGGCAACTGGACTTGCTAGTCAAGTTGAATTCGTTCAACCTGGATGACTGAGAACTTCATATTGTAACATTTGTCTCTTGTTCATGTTGACCAAATCATATGGGAAATAAAAATATCCGAAGTGTACTTTATCAACAAGCAACATATGATTATTCATATGTATGTATCAATTTCCAGTCCGCTCATACTTCCTGTGTGTTGACATGCAGGCGCTTGGAGGGTTCATGGCGACACTCAGTGGGTGAGAATGTCAAAACGGCTCGGATGAAGATGAAGACCACATCAGGTACGTGTTCCATTGAGTTTTCAACAATAACTTGTTTCCATGATACCAGAAGCACAGAGAGTACCTCAGATGCCGTATGCAGGACAATAAGATTCATTTTGGCAACAGTCTGGCAACAGTTTTGCACACTTCTCTTTTGAATGTGCTTTCAGAGATTTCCTCCTCTTTGGTTTTATCGTCAGGGCAAATATCAGTGTGTTCGGTAAACAGGGATTAACATCTTTTTTTTGATTGTGGCCGGCACTGAAATGTCTCTCTAATTGTGCCTGGCTAGCTCTATTTCCTGATATAATTTTTGCATAGAGGTTACTGCTGCAAACACATTGCTTTGGGGAAGAAAAATCAGAACAAAAAGCAGGTATATTATCGATACTGACTATGAAATTTATTGTCTAGTGAAGCTCCTGACTGGGAACGTGTCAGGAGATGGACAGTGGTGATTAATCACCCCGTCCCATCAGACACTTTTTCTATCCTCCACAGATTTGGTATATCAACAACAACTAGCACAGAGGTTATTATGTGACGGGTTCAAACGCAAACAAGTTGCCCGTATTGACTTTGTGTCAGCCTACCACTTGGCCTTTTGTTTTTATGGGAATGGCCTGTCAGTGCGATGGCATTGGAAGAAGGGAAGATTTCTCCTAGGAAAGATGGCAAGGGAAAGGTCACTCTGAATAAAAGGCTTTTAATCTGAGTACCCTGTGTCGTGTGCCCGGGGAATATCAAAGTCATCCCATTTCTGCTGAGGTCAGAGCGGGTTAGCCTCCCTGTTTGCCCAGTGCTCTCTTCCATGTTTGTGATGCCTAAATACCCAGGCCCGAGAGCTTTAAGTAAAGGTTGGAAGCAACATGGAAGCGTTTTTGTCTAATCGTGTCTCTGCAAATGTGTGTCTCTGGGTATGTTCATGTGTGCTTAGAGCTCACTGCATAGAGATAAGATGTGAAATGTATTTGAAGCTGAAGGCTTTGTGATGTTATCTCCAAACAGGATGAAGAGTAGATACTATGGTGCAGTCGCTGAATAAGTGGAGCAAGAATTCCTTGTGTCGTTATTTGATTTTTGGTTAAAAAAAACAAACTCGCATGTTTCCCTCACATGTTTCTCACAGTATGAAGCAGATGGGGACAGATGGCAGTTGCAGTTTTGACGTGAAGAAAAACGCATCAGATTATAAAATCCAAAATCAGATTAGAATTTTTTGATTTCGGTTTTCGGATCACTTGAGTGCAGTCTTAAATGCACAACCATGACAGTGACATGTACATGTAATGACTTGACATGTGAATATACCAAAAAGACAATCATACTCACACATGGTTCATGAGTCCTAGAATACACTCACTTTTAAATCAGCTTCTATCTGCTACAAATAGTCAGAAAGACACTGGATTAGGAGGAGATGCATATTTATAAAATCATATGAGTAAAGTCATAGAAATACAGTAAAATTAATATAAAATATAAAATGTGCTGGATGCTTCAGACAAAATCTAAAGCCAATTTTCTTCCACTCCAGTTCCATGTTGAAAAATTCTGTTTCCTGAAAAAATCTGATAATATAATTGTTTCTGTCTCTGCTGTACTGTCTTTAATCTTTAATCTTTAATATGGCTCATATTAATATAGTGTTTCACCAGTCTATTCTTTGTCTCAGCTGCCTGAACACATAAGTTGTTCATTTCCTGTCTTGGTTGACTTCAGCATTTTGTTCATTGAACATTTGTGTGATAACATATCCAACAGCATGATTTCTTTAACTGGGGGAAATTATGACAAATGCACGCTATATCTGAGGTTGTTTGTCTTGACCCTGTCAGCGGAGATGGATTGGAAAGCTTTAATTCGGTGTTAGCAGTGTTAGCCTGACCAAACGTCTGACCCTTTATTTAAGGACTCTAGCAGTCTTGCCAGTCCATTAGGTGTGAAGTGGAATCATGTTTTCTGCAACAATGGCCCCGAGCATCCATTGTGTCGCACATTCACAGCTATTCAACCCTACCACAGTGCTCCCTTGTTCCTTTTAAGGGCTCAATCCCTCATCTGAGCACAAACAGAGGTTTTAACCGACTAAGGATGAAAACACGAGAGAAGAAAAATAACATATCTGGCAGCCATAAAAGAACAAATGCATCAGGTGAGGATATTTACAGGATAGAAAACAGTAAAGACGACATGCACACTGCCCAGGCAAGAAGTCTGCCTGTATGGAACCGAACATAGGGCAGCAACACCTCCAGCCACACAGTGTCAGGTAGCTGCAGGGCTGGAGAAGAAGCAGGAATATTGTATTGCGCTGTGCATTGTCATCTATATTCATGGAGTGTATGTTTGCAGGCTTTCTGTGTGATTCATTTTGTGCTTCGAAGAAACAGTGGTCGCAGCAGGAGGTCGGAGGTCAGCGTCAAAGGCTGCAGGCTGTTTTACTTTATGTGGTTTTGTTCCCCAAGATGAATCCAGTTTGTTTCCAATTGTAGAACAGTGGCTTCAACACCAGCTGCACACACTCTCTGCGTTAGTCCTGGCTGAAACGATACTGTCTAATACACAGTGGACATGGGTGAACATCACATGGTGGGATCAGGCCCCTGCCCCTGCCTTTTCTCATTGTCATACTAGTCTGCTTCTGTTCATCCCGTATAATTAGCTCTCAGGATTCAGGCATCATGCACACATGCTAGCTCCTTCTATCCACAAGCACATATTTTAATTGTATTAGAAAACTCCTATTCCGTAGCCCTCTGTAAAAGCTATGCATAACCCCCCCTCCCTCCCTCACCTAATCTCCATGACGGTAAATTCACCATGAGAAGAATGTGATGGTCCTTGTGATGGTTCCCGGCGAGATTTCCAAATGTAGGACTAATGCGACGTATTTATGGACTGTGCCGTGATTTGTATATTAGACTTAATGCTTCCTGATCGGAGGTTTATGCAGACATTTGCCGCAGCCTAATCGATGAATGTTGAGTGGGCATTTAGGATGTATTAATCTATGTTCATTGATATTAACCACAGGTCTCTGTGAGACAGGGAATCAGGCGGCTTAGCGTCCTCCTGAGTCGATCCAAATGAGAGAAATCAGTGATGACACATGTGTCAGCACCAGGCAAGGTCCGTGTGACTGTTCATTGGAACCATCATCTCCTCCCCTTATAGACCGCTCTCTGTCACTGTCACTGTCGCTATGTCGCGATGAAGAACACACATTTCCCAAATGAAAGAAACGGGATACTGGTATCAACTACGTTTAGAATTCCTGCAAAGGCCAGAAGCCTAATGAAAATCAAATCGGTGTTACAGCGTGATTTAACTGACGAATTAATTTAGCAGTGTGTGAATTAAATAGTATTTCACGCGACGATACCTTGTTGCTCAGGCAATGACGTACATTTTGCAGGAGTTCATTTAGTGTATTTTCTGTCAGGAAAAGGTCATTTTGTGAAACTCGAGCTGTGAGGGACTTTTCTGGTTGGAGGCTGTTTTCTGAATTAATTCTGTTTTAGTGAATGGGATTATGTGATTTATGCCGCAGTAGCTTTCGACGGTAGCAAGGTATCAGAAAATATTACTTGTTGATGTGCCAAGACGCTGATTACCGCGCTTGGCCTTGGCTGCTGCTTCTATTAATGGACCGAACCTGTGAAGTAATTAAATGCTGCAATTACTTTGCATTTGTGCAGAGTAATTTCAAAGCTAAACTGCAGACTGAAGGTTGATGTCTCTGAGGGATAGAAAATGGAGCTGAGCCTGAGCCTGGGCTTAAGAGGATGACTCTGCTGTGTCGCGTTTGATTCATGGCACCACAGGCCTACTAATCAAGAGGTCGTAAAATATGAGGGCATAAGTCAGACCTCGTCCTGGGGTTCTGGCAGGCGTTCAGGCCTTTGTTTCGAGCACAAGCTTTTTCAAGGTAGCCCATGCCAAAGGATCAATCATTTTCTTTTTTCCCCAAATACTTCAACTGCTATTGAGCTTCAGCATAGAAATGCTCACATGTCAGAAATTAGCACTGATCCTATGATGTATGCGTGTATTCCTGCCACACCTTCAGTGTGGAGTTGTGGATTAAATTTGGAATGAGAAAACAGCTTGAAAGAGAGAAGCAGGATTTCCAACTAGCATTTCAAAATATATATATATTTTTTTAACCTCTGAAGGCTCTTTTATCATCTTCGCCAAAAACAAAAGGACCGTCACATAATAAACTGACAGTAATAGTCCAATAAGTAGATCAGCTGGTAGTGACTATAAGTGAGAGATGTCAGCCAGCCATCGGATTTTTACACAATATTTTGTTTATATTGTTAATATCTAAGATGAGGAGCCTGAGGAGAACATGAGATGAGATGGTAACTGGTGACGGTAAGATGGTCGACATGAACCGACGTGCTAAATGAAACTTGCAGTGCCTTTCCCGGGTTACGCCATTTTGTGTTACATAACCTGAAAAACTATATATAATGACTGCAAGTCAGCAGAAGTCGAAAGTATACTGTTACTTCATATCCACCCCTGATAATGTAAAAGAAATAGTTTGTTTTGACAGGAAAAGAGAGACTCTGGGAAGTGCTGAAAAGAATACAGGCCTTGTGGAAAAGCTGGTGTTCTAGCAAAGCTTCGTTTGAATCATAACTACGGAAGAAAAACTGTGTTTGAGTTCTAAGACAAATTTGGAATTTTGACTTTATTTACATGTGGCTTGAACCCTCTTCCATATTTTTTTTGACTTTCAGTCAAAATTCTAACTATTTTCTGAGAATCCTGAGTTTAATATCAGAATCTGTCAATCTCACTTCTCTTTTTAAAATTTACATGTGGCCCTAATGCTCTTCTGTACATATCTGATCCTCTCTCGCTGGATTTCCCAACAAGTTATTGCTCGACTCAAATGTACTCCACAACTCCTTGTCAAACTGGATATAGGCAGGTGAAAAAAGTAATATTAGCTTCATATTAAATGCTGCCTGTGTCTCCTCCACAGCATCCTACCAGATAAATATCCATTCATGAGATAAAATTACACACCTTTGCATTCTTCCTGAACAGCTTTACATTGTTTTGAGTTATTTATCAAGAGGCTGAGGGACAGCTTTTCCAAATCTCTAACCAAACCTCTGCTCGTGTAAGTAACTGCTCCCACACAGGCTTTTCTGCATGAATGATGTCACTTCGACTCAAAGTCTTACTAAACATGAACAAAACCTGTTGCATGCATTTCACACACTGACTGAGGCTGTCGATAAAGGGATAGTTCACCCTTATAAATAAGACCGTCACAGTTGATGCTACTTTGTGGTAATTGGGTATATAATTGATTTTTATCAGAATAAATCTTTACACTGGAAATTTGAGATGGCCTATCTAGCCGTCTGAGGTAACCCGTTAGATTCACTTCAACATAATTCACTTAAGCATGTACATTTTTCTTTTAAAGATGCATGCGACTCAACTACTCTGCCCTTAATTTAGCTCCCCACAACCTCTGATTAGAGGATATTTTCACGTTTCACCATCAAGAAAATCATATTGATGTTGTGTTGTTTTGACCCTCTCAGTATTGATATATTCTGACTTCTTGGCATTTTTGCAAACCAGTTCAATTAGGATAATTGTCAGTAGCATATAAAAGTGCCAGTTATTTTGACAGCCTGATGAAGGTCGAGGGATGTCTTGATATTCATCTTCCGGAATGAAAAACCTCCCCATCCAGGTGGAAATACTGGAAAATAAACAAAGTGCGATGTTAGGAAGTAGTACGATTTTAATTAAGCTGATGCAATTCAAGCGTCTTTATGATTGCCATTATGAGTCTCATTAACACGAATACGTTCAGTACAATATATCAGGTGTCAAAAGGAGAATGTGGCCAGGAGTAAAACAATAAAAATGTACAATTGTTACAATACAATAACCTGGAACAACATAAGAAAGATATATACATTTTTTCTACTTCTACAGTAAGAAAAAAAGAAATGCTAACTTGAAGTAAAGTAGCAGGGAGGGAGCTTGAGTTAAGATGTCTGCTGTCAGAGAAGGACCCCAAGTCTTTTGTGGCATAGTGACACCTCTGAACAGTGCTGGAATAGGACAAAAAACAAAACTATGTCATGTAAACTAAAGTAAAAGTACGCAACCAAACCAAAATACATGTCTGCTTTGTCTCGGTTCTCATCTCATGGCATCAGTGTAGAACATGGCCATGACTAAAAATCATATCTAATAAACTACTGATGCCAATGCAACTCATCATTGAAGGCTGTTTTCTCCACATTTATCTGAGTATGTGCAGAGCCGTGTGTTATTCTTTCCCACCTACGCCTGTAAAATATCAAGCATATGCTGCTCTGACCACAGACCTTTGTGTGCATATCTGCCAGCTGGCTGTATCAAACACGAGGCATAGGAGGGATTTGCTTAAGAGCTGACTCAGAATGTGCTAACTGCTGCGGAAGTGAAAGCACCCCCCCCCCCACCAAAACTCCCAGTTGTAATGTATCTGAGTGCCTGCGCTCGGAAACATCTCCGAAACGATGAGGTCTTTTAGTGAAATCAGATTTAGTCCTAATTGGACGACAATCACAGCGCTGACTCCCCCGGGACATCGGGACAGCGATTCACACACGTAGCGTCGGTGCAATAGCAGAAACACATTACAGTGTAATGTACTGAAGTGCAATTAGATTAAAAACATTGAAAATGCTCAAGCATAGTTTGTGGTGTAAAACAAATAGTTTTCCACGGTGGTTAGCTGCAAGACAAAAAGTCAAACCTTGATTTGCAATCCGTTGCTGCTTCATCAGCACTGCTGCCAATTTGCATAAGGTAAATTGCACAAATTGTCGCTATGGCCACTAGCGTTTCACGGCTCACTGCTGCCAAGGTGCTTGGCACCCTTCAATGCCAACCTTTAGTGAAGGTGTGCGACTGCCAGCTGCTATTGTCGCTTATGAATCTTTTGGAGTTCGTTGTGTCCTGACCATAAGTCATGTTCTGACGAAGACTCTTAGCAATCTGACATTGCCTGATTGAGTATCTTTCTGTATCCCACTTGCCTGTTTTCACTTTAGTTCCTGGTTGTTTTGTTGTCTGTGTTTTATCAGTTGAATCATTCCTTGTCAAACCCCGCCAGCATACCTGAAATTGTTACCTCGGCAAATAAGCCTTCCAGATCCAGATTCCAGTTTGACTCCAGCAGTTTGGACCCACAGGAAGTGATAAAAAACAGTCGTCAACTGGAGGGTCTCTGACCAGACTTCTCAACCTTTTGATATACGCTGCCTCACTCATTCAGGGGATCTGCACTTTTTGGAGCCAAAAGTACATAAAATGTTTAGGATTATCATGAATATGATGATTTATAATGACTATAAATTAATGTTACATCTGTGTCGGTCACTTCAACGAACAAGGCTGTCGTTCATATCATTCAGTTGATATTTGTCTTTAGAATAGTTATAGATTCTGCCTTATATTCATCAAGAGGAAGGAAAACGCAACAAGGCATTTCAGGTAAAAGTATAAGACAAAGGATAATCAAATAAAATGATGCTCACCCAATTAGCGAGACAAGGATAATCCTTCTATAATCCATTTCCAGGCAGAAAAGGGAAAGGTTCTTAATTACCCTCATCTGAGATAGACTCGCAGTAAAATGAAGTCGCTTATAGCAGACACAGCTTCTCACTCAGGGTCCACACCACTGGCACCGCTCAAAGGGTCTGAATCTGAGAAATGTCCTGCTGCTTTCTCAGATGTAAGGCTGAGTCTATGTAGCCTGTCTGGTGCTTCAAACAGGAGCAAAGACAGAAGCTGAGGGTTAAAGGCACTCTGTGGTATCTCCTCTGAACACACAGCCCGAGTTGGGAGGAAAAAAAAAAATGTTCTTTTGGTAATACTCTGCACACCAGTTGGGGGCTGGTATGTAAGATAACAACTCACTCTTAACACGGGCACAAATAGTTGAGGGGAGAGTTAATTCACACTCTCTTTAAGCCCTGCTTATCAAATATCAAATATCCCAGGCAGTATTCTGGAGGTGTGTGTGTGTATGTGTGTGTATATATATATGTGTGAATTCAAACTGAAGGATGTGGTGACACGTTTCTGTGCACTGTTTTTTATGTCATAAAGTACAGTAAAGTATATCATTCAAACAAAACACCCCTGCAGGGAAGGAGAACCAAATGAAAATGGGATCGAAACATTAAAAAAAAAAAGCTCAATATTTTTATAATACCTGTTTTTACTTCAAACTCTTTAACCCTTGAGTGAAGTGGAAGCACCTTTGCCTTCTTGATGGCTTGTTTGGCTTTCTAACATGAATGACGGGGGGCATTAGGAGGAGGAGGAAGGGCATCTTACTGGGCGCTGTTGCAGTCCATTGACTGTTTTCTTTAGAGGGAAAGGTCAGAGGATCCTGTACGATGGGACACCCGCTGAAGGCAATCATTAATACGCCTGCTGTCCTGTCAGCAGCCCCTGGCTTCACCAGATGCGATCTACCCGATTTACCCGGAGAGGAAAATGTGGCATTGTCCACATAATCATTATAACGGTGTATGTCTGTCCAGAGCTGACTTGCAACCGGGAGAAGTTTTTTGGAAACAACACTGAATGTTGTTGATGTGGAATACTTTGGCTGCTGTTAGTCACATTGGTGACCTTTGTGACTCAGGACCCGGATACCACGAGATGTCTCCTCCAAGCAGGAATGTGGCCAATTTAAAGGCTGATGTGAGGTTACCATGACAGCCATCCCTCGTTTGACTACCAGCAGAAAGTCCAGCTTTTGTGCAGTTTGTAGTTAAACTTTTCAGTGTGCACCTGGATTTTGAAAATAAAACTTGAGAATTTGAATTCCATATTGTAATTTAATTTTTTCCCCATAATTTAAAATAATAATAATGACACATACTGTATATATATGAGCTAAATGACCCCACACAATGCACAATGCAGTATTTTATTAAACAAGTTTGGCATATGTGCAAGTACTTGTTAGTTATTCAGTGAGTGGTTGTGCTCCTGTGTGCATGTATTGTGTTGCAGATTGAGTCTGTCTAAAGTTGCCAGAGTTTTCTTTATGCCATTAAATATATTTTTTGCATTGTGCAGTGAGTGCCCTGAGTGAGAATCCACGACAGCAGTGGGACTTTTCAGAAGTTTAGCCATGCATCCATCAGAATCTGAATGCAAAAGTTGTTTGCACAGAGCACAGAACTAACCAAATCTAAAATGAAAAAGTCTCGAACCATGTAACTGCTGTGCATGATTTCCATACATTCACAAGCTTGTAATATACAAACATTTCCACACTCAGGTTGATATTTTTGCTGTTAAGCTGTAGTTAGTCTACATCATCTTATTTGATGGCAAATGCATCCGTAAATGTCAGCACTGGATTTGAAGTACATATATGGAAAAACACATGCCTGCTTTCATTTTTCACATAATCCCGGTAATCTTCACGCTGTACAACATCTGTCTGTGTTTCATTATCTGTGCTTTTGTAATCATATATTATTTGGGCTTTATCCCCAGTACTTTGTGCCTCATTGCAATGCTGTGCTCTGTCATTGTACCAAGGTCTGTTTGCATCTCTATCATGTCAGTGAAGACACACGTGAAGGGGCTTGTAGTACTTCTGAAGGAGAATAATGTGAGGGCTGCCAGAGTGAGTGAAACATATGTAAGACAAGTTGGTTCATTATCATTATCACTTCAGCTATTCACTGAATTTGACAAAAAGTGCACTGGCTTATTATCAGGTGCTCTCCCTTTTATGCAAATCAGTCTCCTGTCCCACAGAGGAGAAAAGGTGGGAAACCAAATTGGATCGAATACAATTCAGTTCCCCAAGCAGGGAATGAATCAATAATGCTGAGAAATCGCTTTTTTAAAAAAAAAAAAGCGATTGGAAACTCCACTTTGTTGTGAGATTTCTTCTGTTTACAGGACAACTTGGGCCTTCATGCTTATGTATTTTACAATAGGTGGATCAATAACGCACAGGCCGCACAGCTCCATACTGTGATAGCGTATGATATCTGTGGGGAAAAAAGGCAGTCAACTATCAATCCATTGGACACATTCAGAAGTGTCTGATATCTTCACTATGATGATCCCTCCTTGCAGACCAGCACATGTATTGATGCAGTAGGAGCTCTGTTGCTCCTTAAGTGTCATTCACTACCATGACATGACCATGATACATACATCAAAACCATTCAGCGTGTAATTTGTTAGCAGCCTGGCTCTTGCAATTCTCATTCAAATGGACCCATATCAGACCTCAGAGCTTCCAAGCACAAAGCGCCAGGTGTGCAACACATGGGCGTGTCGCAGTCACTTGCTAGTTAGACGGTGCATTTTTAGACTGTGCGCCATGGCGGAGATCCCGTTGATGACTGACCATTAAGACGTGTTTCTCATAAATATTAGAATGTGCACAATCATAAAATTTCCCATTGCAACCATTTTTGTTTCTAATCTTATGAATATGTGTGGCTTCTCTGTGTGAGCAGAGTGCATGCGCGTTGTGCACTAGAGACACATATTACTATCTTGATTAACAGTGAAACACGAAAATAGAATTGCTCTCTGCATCGTCCAATTAGCAACGCGCTGTTCATTTACTAGTTGGACGGCGAGGGCGCATGGCATTAAAATGACAATTGCGCCTGCGTCTAAATACCAATGTGCACTCTGCGCCATGTGCTTTCGACAGTCTAAATAGGGTCCTTAATGTGTGTGTGTTCCGCTGTTTCTTCAAGTCTGCAACATGATTTTCCTCTCATACATTCCAGTAGCACTACAAAGTCATATTTTATCGAGCTCAGTCTCATTCAGATTACAACATCTTGCACTGTGAATAAGAAGACACTTACAGAATTTCCCTGTTTCGTATTATATTAATAGCCAGTGTTCAAATTACGTGGAAGCCAGTGGGAGATGAGCACCCATAGAGTGACTACCGGCTCTCGTGAGAACAGTAAAATCATACACTGTATCTGTGGGGCATCGGCAAAATACAGCATCATGCTGTCGTAATCACATATTGAGCCAATTTTACAGATAAATGGCTTTTAAAAAGTATAAAGAATAAACCGCATGTTTGTATCACACGACTGTCCAGCACTGAGTGTCATATTTGCATTTGCCGGGAGTCCACCAGTCATTGCACAGAAAAGTCAATTACGTGAGCTTTTTTTTTTTTTTGGTCAATCTTGTTGGAGTTGCCGTGGGATCAAACCTCGACCTTTATTTGTAGAATGCATTCTACTCTTTTTTTTTTTTTTTACAGTTTGAAGCACAGACCATGTGAAAATAACAAGCAATATGTTCAGACATATAACAGAAATATTTATCCACACAGTGTGTGTATGCAGCAAACCAACCATCAAACCGCCTTTTAGTCTTAGAAAGCCCACACATTTATTTACTCCCATGTCATGTAGGTTTTTTTAAAAAGAGATCCCCACAAAGATGAAATGATAAATTGAACTATGATAATACTTCCCTAGTTTCAGAATGTTTATATCAAGTAGACATTTTCTACAAAAGGAACAGAGGGCAGAATTTACATATAGATTAACCTTTTATGGGAAAGGCCTGAAATGAGCTTCCACTGTTTAAAAATCACCACTGCTTTGGATCTACAGTTTAATATTATCAATAGCCACAAGTACAACGGGGCTCCACATGCACTACATCAGAGGCAAGGAGGAAAGCAGCAAATTAATCAGCATATTTTCAAGTTCAGAGACAAGATGCTGCTGTTACTTGAATTCAGCTCTGCTCTTCTGAAGGTAGATAAACATCAAGCACATTAACAAGGGTAGTTTCACTTCACACCTATAGGTTAATAAAGTTCCACCCCCACTATTTCAGACAAGGTGACTGGTTCTGACAGTCACTCACAGTCCTGAGATTTTCCGTTGCTGCATAATGGAATGTCACAGAGGCAAATCTACTGTCCCATTTTTGCACACACTGCGGTGTCGTGTCTCATTCCATATTTGCTGCTGCTGGTTAAGTAGTTCCATAGGCAGCGAGAGCATGAGTCAAGGAGCCACCCTGTACTATTACTGTGACTCACCATCACCGGGCCAACCGCTCTGGAGAAGCAGAGGTCCTTCACACTCAAGTGATTCATTGTTACCTCTGAACGCACAATGGTATTAGTGGAATTCAGGGACATGGCAGTTTGCTAGTTCTAGACTGAGTGATTGATAAATATCCAGTAAGCCAACAGTAAAACAGTGCATCGCCATGCTTGTTGCGGTTTTGATTGCCACGAAGAAAGGCAGACAAAGCAAGATTAGGCCCAAAAGCCCAAAAGGCAGCATGTGGCACAGTGGGACCGTAACTGACAGCAAAGAGGGAACAGCCTGAGGCAGCTGTACGAGTGGGGCTGGTATTTAATGTGTAACGTTTCCTGCTGAAATCACAGATACTAAATTGTGCTTGACTAACTAGGGCTCGTGTGTCGTTGCTCGGTAACATATGGCGGGTGATTCATAAAGGTTCGTTTTACTTCACAAATTATGAGGCGGCAGGTTCACATGAGAAAAGGGTCAAATGCAACCTCTGCGTTTATTACAGATTACTGGTTCAAATTAGTATTTAGCAACTGCCAAACCTATGGAGCTGCTTGTAGCTAATTGGTTTGGTTCTCCAGTCCACATTAGGACCAAATAATCCCATAAAAAGATGCTGGATAAAACTCCCATGTCCATATACAGTATTTCCTATGAATGTGTGTGTTTGTTAATGTCATTCATAGTACTGCTGAGACATCGGTTGGATGTTATACAAACAATGAGAAAATTCAATACATGATTAATTAGAAAATATAACATCTGCAGGCAGCATAGGTAAGGACTGACTAAGAATTTAAACTGAGGCCAAGCGTACCTATTGTACAGCTTTAATGTTTCTCCTGCCGTAAAGTTGTGTGTGAACCTGTTTGATACTTTAAATCAACCATTGGGCTTAATCTTATATATTTTTTTTTTGTATCTGTATATGTCAGATTTTTCCCCATTAAACGGTGATGGATTAAAGGCCGACATGCAGCCACTCCAGGCATCATACTGGTATGACGCCCAGAGTCACACAGACAGGCCCAGTGGGGGATCCATGTCCGGGACAAACGCCGGGGTCTCTGACCGGTTCCTGACATGCTTTCATGTATCCAAGCTCATCAGCCGAGCTAAAAGATGAATGAATAGTTAATGATAAATGGTAATGAACGAAGTCAAGGGCGAAGCAGAACAACAACAGGTAGAAACTAAACTATTCATTTTCACTGGTGCTTCCCAAAGCAAAGGGTTGGAACTTCATAGGTTAGTCAAACATTTAGTTTGATGAAGCATTGACACACGCCACCAGAGAGTCTGAACACAACTGGGGCACAGTCGTTCAGGCTACTCAGAGGCTCCCCTGAATAAGAAAACCAGGACAGTGTCGACAGATGCTGCCTCAATGCTACTCACGTAACATGCATGAAACAGAGGAGAGGTGATTGGTGGTGGGAGGTGATGTGTTATTCGGAGTAATTCCAGTGAATGCACTGTACAACGCATGTAGTGCTTGTACACAGCAGCAGCTGTACAACAAAGATTGTGGGCATGAAACAAATGCAGCTATACAGGATATCAGAAAATAACATGTATTTCAGCTAGCCTGGTATGAATTCTTGGTTTTGTCAGTTTTTTAAGTGAAAATAAGTTCATGGAACCTTTGCGAGGACTCAAACATGGCACACAATAACAAGAAATGACTATATCCCATAAAACTTCCACTAAACACTTTAAGTCGCACATTTAACATAAGACTAAGGCTATGTCGGACCGGAAGCGCTTATTTCTGTATTTAGCTCACTCTGCAGTTGCGTCATTGAAATGTTCAATCTGTTTTTCAAATTCTTTGGCTGTTGAGGATGACGTCTGCTGGCTTGCGTTACCATTGTGCGTGCAGACAGACAACAGTAATGGTGAGTCAGAGTTATTTGTGTTGGGGAAAATGACACTAAACACAACACTTTGCAAATTCAATGGACTTCAAACGATGTTTAGCAGCCTTGATTATCAGATAGAGAGGATGCCGATTCTGTCTGTCGGCCACTGGTACCATCTGGTGCCCATCCAAATCATACAAACTGAACGATTTCAGCGGTTTTGTCTCCTCTGGGCTGACTGATCTGTGGGTTCGAGGGGGCACATTGGACTCCTGCAGGGAAACTCTCTTCTTGCAAAGACGAAATCAATGCACCCGAGCAGGTTACGCTAAGTGCACCCTAATTAGCTGCCTATCTTTTTCTAATCCAGTGAGTTTTAAAGATTGCACTGTCTCGTTAGGAATTGTCAGAGAAAACATTTGGTTTCCAACCGAGATCCGAGGTGACTGAGAGGTGTCTCAGTCATGCATTTAGTGTCAGCTGAAGCTGCTTTGACTAACGCACCAACCGTCGAGGAGAATTTTTCATTACAGACAGCAAAGCAATGCGCCCCCCCCCCCAACTCACACTCTTCTAATTCTCAAAAGAGTAAAGCAAAGATAGTACTGTGCTGGGGGGGCTGTGACTCAGAGTTCAAGGAGCGGTGGGGGGGGCATTTTACTTTATTTCTATAAAATATGTATTAACGATCCCTAATGATGATTTGTATTTCAGATTTTCATATCTTCACGTTGTTTCATTTGGATTCAGTTCTGTGTCCCTGCCAGAAGTTGGCGCCTCAAGCACAGCACGTGATGTGTGTGGTGGTGGTGGTGGAGGGAGTGGGAGTGGGGCAGCACTGGCCAGAATGCTCCATGCAGCTGTACTGTTCTTGTTCCTTGGCATCAATCTGCTTCTAATTTGATTTTGGCAGTAGGTAGTTGTAGAGTATACTGTATTCAATACTGCTTCCAGTACAGGACATATGTGAGTAACAACTGTCAAAAAGAGCACTTTTGCCCTGCTTAGACCACAACATACTGTTTCTATGGTCTATCCAACTGTTGGCCTCAAATACCTGGAAACATGGGTCAGCTCAACTGAGCAAGACCTTAAAGAGAGAAAGGCATTAGCATCGAGATCCCTGAACCACATGTATGGAACTCTAATATTGGCCGACACAGCATGTTACCATACGTGCACATGTATGAGGGCATTCCAAGGGTGAGTGAGGAGGAGGCAAAAGCAGAGAATGAGATGGGCAGGACACTGCCAGAGACACCAAGAGATGCCGGCCAGCAAACAGGTGCTGTGGGAGCCAACGCACGGACATCGCTCACATACCTGGACGAGAGAGATGCTGGAGTGGAACCTACCGGCAAACTGGGCAGCATCGGGATGACCGGAGGCAATGATGAAGGGCTCGTCTGAGGACGACCTCCAGTCAGATATCTTTTATTTGACATCAACACACGTACAGTGAAATTGTGAGCGGCAAAAGCACAGAGCGATTCAGTTCAACTCAGTTTTATTTCTGTAGCCCAACAACACAAATTACAAACTTTACAGTCGGCACTAGGGATGTCACGATAGATTTTTATAAATAAAATTTATTTTTATAAATCATTTTTTATGTAGCCAGACATTCATCTTGTTCAATAACGAAAAATTATTTATTTCTAAGCAGCCAAAACTTGGGTAATTAATGTGAGTAGTTTATGTTGTACTATACAATTATATAATCGGGTCACAAGTGTCGCGAGATACCGTAATTATTAAAACTCTTATGATTAACCCACTGTGATTTCCATAATCGCAAATTAATTGTAAACACAATAAATCCTGACATCCCTAGTTTGCACAACAAAAACACTCTGAGAGCCTGATATTTTTATTGGCTCTACGTCAGCCCAAGTACAAGTGAAAATGATTTGTCAAGGTACCAGACGCATTTTCTCTTATATGAACGCACTCAAAGATCCAATGGTTTGCTAAAATGTGTACTTCTGTCAAGCAGATAAATGTACAAACATGAATGTTTTTAAAGATCCAGTCTGATATCTGTGATATCTGTCATAACACTAAAGAAGAACCCTGTGGATCCGTTAAAAAAATACTATTCAGACCTGGTGGAATGTTTGGATTGAGTTACCTGATAAAAGCGATGAATTATATGATATATAAATTGTGTAATTTGCAATTTTTGTTGTTGTGATCATGCACCGACTCTGTTGGAGTTTGGCAACAAAACGCTGCATTTTCTTGTACTTGGAAATTGAGATGTCTTTGTGAAATCCTTGAATCTGTCACATCCTTGATCTGTCTTCCCTTGGATGTGCAACAAGCAGCATGTCCTGTATTCAAGCCCGTTTGACATTGTGGCCCAACCATGAAGCATCTACATTGTGTCTGCTATCCCATCTATTTCGTGATGCACTCTCTGGCCCAGATACTTTTTCCAGTAGACTTACATTTTCTAAAGGTCAAACGTTTTTTGAGCAACTTTCATGGGAATGCAAAAGTCCCCGAATGCAACGGTGTATCCACTTCTGTCTATCCACTTCTCCTCTGCTGAGCTTTCCTCTCCACCTCTGTCATAAAAACACAAAGTACCCATGATTCAGCGGGTTGATGTGTTCATTAAAACAATTAACTGTCTTATTTATCAAGATTATTGCACAGCAGACTTCCATTTAACCTGGCTCTGGATCCTGCATCATGGTGTTAATTTCACAGCCGAAAAATATTACAGTGCTAGTAAAGACATTACAGTCAGTGCGTTTACTTACTCATTACCTGCTTGTAAATGTGTGCAGAGCGTACTTAATTTATAATTCAAACTCATGCACAAACCAAAGTGCAATGCAGTGGTGAACATAGCTGTTGTAGCATCATAGGACTTCCATACAAATACAAAACAACCACGTCTAGCAGAGAACATCTGACCTCCCAGATTAAAAGAAAAAACAACAGTCCC
>CAAKHB010001465.1:247276-263441 GCA_901007665.1 Aeoliscus strigatus
GGGTTGATGGTGTCTACTGCCTGAAAATGTGCCTGACATACTCCACATGCCAAAAAGAAATACATGGTAATCACAAACATGGCCACAAAAGGTCTCGCTTCAAAAGAAGTCAATATCTGTCAGCGGTGAGCATCTGCCGTTCAGGAGGGGCCCCCGACACGAGACCTGTCAGTGTGCCTCTGGCACTGCATCATTAGGATAACCCCATGTCAGCACTCACTCATGCTGCTGGCCAGGGCCCCAGCTTTTCTTTTTCACAAGGAGAAATATGTGCTTTCGATCTTTTCTATTCAACTGTCAATGAAGGACTGGGCTGTGAAAATTAGATGAGTGTCTCATTTCCAAAATATGCTTCTTTATAGTAAACCACGCTGGTATAACAAGATTGCTCTTAATAATGTCATCATTTCCCCACATAGGCACTTGGCTCGATCTGCTGTTTGAAATAAATCAGTGTTGGATATTTGTCACGATCTAGCTCCCAGTGTCAAATCATTAGAAACAATTATCTTTGTGCCAAATGTGCAAATAAGAAAATCCATTATAGCCAGATGGACAGATTAGTGTGCTGCTTCGTATTGTGATGTTATGTTACAAAGACAGTTGAATATGTCTTTGAATGGGTTGTCTCCCAAATGATCTTTGTAATTCATCCTCCAAATGGAGAACACCAACTGCACTTGACTGCAGCCCTATTTTTTTTTTTTTTGCTTTTTGCCTTCACTTGATGACTCATATGGAAAATAGGCAATGAAATCCTGAGGGGGGCACCTCACCTTTTAATGAGGAGGATTGTTTTGTTTAGATTGTGACAGGGCTGAAGCTCACAACTAAAACAAACAAAAACAAAAATCATGTTCCGCACAGGCAGCGAGGAAAGAGATGGGGGCTGAGACAGTTATAGAACTATTAAAAGGAGATACATGATTCTCCTCTTCCTGCAGTATATTGTAAACACACACACACACACAAACACACGCACACAGGAAGTGATGCACAAGTGTCAAGAGGAGAAACAGGAATTTGCTCAGTCTTCTTATTTTTATCCTGACACATGCTCAGATTTGAAGCCTTGGCAAACAAATGTGTCCTCTGGGGAAAATGACTTGTTTCTTTAACAAAGAGGGAGGAAGAGGCAGAGGATATATGACCATTGTCACTGATGTCAGATACAATGCTTGTTAGCACAGATTTATTAAAGAATACCCACAGTTCGCTGCACGCTTCAGACGCTGCACATGTTGCAGTATGCAGACGAGCTCCGCTGGAGAAAATGGGACAGTTTTTGTGTTTTGGTTTTTACTTCATATTGAGGCCACAAATTCACATTCATTTGTGAAACACAGACAATGTTCAGGTTCATAACGTCTGAATATGTCATGAAATTCATTGATAGAAAAGAAAAAAAGAGGAGGAGAGATTGAATATGATGTAGAGAAGAGGATGTCAACAGAATTCGAAGATTAAAGTCTGAATTCTTTAACCTCAGAACGCAAAGCAAATACATATCTCCATGGTGATCAAACTCCAGTTACTTTCTTTCTCAGTACTAAGTTTTTCAGTGTTGAAGTCACTCCCCTCTTCCATAGTGATGGTAATGACATTTACAGCCATATGATTTACAGCTTTCACGCAACACACAGCACACTCAACAACAATCGGAATATGCATCATTAGCCAAGTGTGTGCTTGTGCGAGACATTTCAATTTGTTTTGCTTTTAGTCTACTGGACAGACACATACATATTGGATCTTATGTAAAAAGGGTGTGTGTGGAAAAAGGAAGGGAAATGGTGGGATATGTAAATATACTGAGCATAGATTAACGGCACTAAGTCTATGTTCAAGTCAAATGTTTTGTTGCTGTTTCTTAATAGTTTAATCTGACAGTATAAAAGCACACATGCCTTTTTTTTTGTTTGCTGGGCAATCAAAATATTCATTCATCCTTTAACATGTTTTTTTTTTTCTTTCTTAGAAATAAAAGCTGAATGAAATGCTGCCTCCATTTTGAGCTCGCAGGCAAATGCTTTTAAGGTTTGAGACGTGAGTTCTTGCATGTTTCAGTGGGTACCTCAAACAACAAAGATGTGAGTGCAGCCGGTTTGGCCTCCAGTGCACAGAGAAAGACGAGAACATCAGCTCGTGATTGTTTTCCATCTTTCCATATGCTCCAAGTCGACATCAACCTTTTTCTTACCAGGAACTGGTTGACTGCCGAGATATCTTGTTAGAGAGATGGACCATGATAGATCCATGGTTGTTCTGCAGCCTGTGGGTCTCATGCAGCTGGCATGCTAATCACCTCAACACTTTGCAAATTACTTCACAGACATCATTAATAATGCTGTAAAATAACAGAGTTCTGACATTTCACTGAATATCGCCTATAGACAAAGATTTACTTCCCTCGACTTGACTTTTACCGTGGAATCAATCTGGGAAAGCATCTCTCAAGGAGCCCACCTCCACTTGCATTGAAATACTGTTACCAAGTGCAACTGCAGTGCACAAATCCTTTTTACTTACTTGTAGCGCTCCATTTGACAACATGCTAAACTGTTAATCAACGTATGTTTGCAGGGTGTTTGCCTTTTAGTGAAAAGCCCCGACCACGGTGCCTTATTTCACACATAAGTGTCTATAAAACAGCCTTTACGCTGACAGCTCTGCATTCGGAAAGCGTTTTGTGATGGCGCACGTCTCTAATGTAACATTAAACTCTGAGTTAGAGGCAGAACTGTGAAATTTCGGTGCATTGTGGATTTATTTCTCTAGTGCAAAGCCCCCGATGGCAGCTTACAATGAATGCTGCCACCACGTTGGCGCACACTTGATTCATTGGTTGCAGACGCCACTAAAATATCCTCTCAAAATGACATTTGCAGTTCGCCAGGCAGATGACAAACCCCTTGTCTGCTGTGTGTCATAGACCTTTTTGACTTGAAGGCAGGCTGATTCATTATCTGTGCAATTTAATTACGACCGCTGCAGGCTCGCCCCGCATCACCACTGTCCATCTGTCGAGCATCCTTGAACTCCATCCATATTTTTTGTCTCTGTTCTGTAGGTTGAAAGCTATAGATGTGAGAAGCCGGGTGCTTTCATCAGGCGTGTTACTTTGTGCTCATTCTCCACGCTGGTTGTTTGGTCAGTCTTGTGAGCAAATGATCTCAGAGAGTTGGGCTTATTGGGTATTATATAGTAACTTATCCTCTTTCAAATGAGAAAATACAAACACGCGGGAGTGAGTATGGTCTGATAAAATGATTGCCATATAATATAACATGTCCATGAAACTGAATATACAACATACGTCGGCCACTTTTCAGGCTGTTATCAGTCACTATTCCCAGATAACAAAAAGCAAACTATTGCACTTTAGGTGTCTATTTTCAATTTAACCAGAGCTACCTCATTTCACACTTGGAGTTGCAACCCTCCATTGTCCATATTTTATCTTAAAGCTTCTAAATCTGACCTACACTTCACATTGACAAAAGTCACGTCTCGCCGTACTTACAATGAGATAAAGATAGGTAAGATCAATGATTTTCAGATACCATTATTTTTTATTTTTGACTAAACCATTTGGTTTTATCTCCTCAAAAGGTGACACATTGAGGTTTTGTCCAATAATGATTAATATTCCAGTCATGTAGAATATTGTATAAATGGTTAACACACACAGACACATTGATCTTCAGTCAAATGATTAGTCAGTAAACTCATCATTTCAGTTTTAGTACACTATGTGCATTATTTATTTCCCCATTTCGTTTGCCTTCTATCATTGCTTCATCCACATTTACGCTGATATTACTCTAAATGATGCAACTGTTATTCACTTGCTGGAAAAATGTGCTCCATTTCACAAAAAACTACTTGTACTACATATATAGTTGTAGTACAGCAGTTCCACTGCCTCATTCCCCTTACATGGAGAGTATGGAGAGACTGAGATTGCTTTATCAGTGTGTGTTTAAACGTATGTTTAATCCCTACTGGGAGGTGACATTAACTAAATATACATGACATTTGGTGCGGTTAATTTATTTAACTGACATCATCAATTTCATATTTATAACAAGACGCGCTAAGCTGCACTGCAGTCCTCTACTGGGGGACATCAAACACATGCACAGACACCGACATTACTCATGAGGGTGGACACACACACACACACACACACACACACACAGACCCATACATAAAACAGAAATACAGACAAACATACGTGCACGCACAAGGCTGCTTTGAAACCAGTTCAGTGAGTCCTAGGCAGAACAGATCTGTCACAAACTGAGAGATCAGTCATTTTGATCATCTTCCTCTTAATGAGCTGTATCTGTCCACACCCCTGCTCATCCCCGTGTTTTCACCTCTGCCCATGCAACAAACTACCAATAAATTACATGAAATGAATAACGTGGTGCAAATAAGTGATAGAATGGGAAGCCCTGCACAGCCTGTTATCACGTTCAACTCAATTCCAGTTGATGGTTGTTGATCCACGGTGGGTCAAAGCACTTTAGAAGGAGTGGGGAGGAAAGGAAGGGAATCAGAGGGACGATGGACAGAACGTCCACATATGGTCAGTTCATTTTCCCTGCTTGGGAGGTTTTACCCACAGTTTGTTTCTTAGCAACCTTATTTGGCTGCTTTTCAGTAAACTTGGTCACAGGATGGAGCACAGATTGAGTTCAGCATTGCACAAGCATCTATTTTGGATTTGCGCGACTTTGTGCCCTCCAAATGCCCTTTGTCAGCTGGTGGTGATGTGTAAGGTGAGCTGGTTCGTGCTTGGCTTTGGCTCTCATATCTCATTTTGCAGGCGATTTGATGTGATGTGTTAGTCTTACTCAGTCTTCTTTGCCAGTTTGATCAAAGTTTTGCATGTACTGTGCATTGTGTTGGAACTCCCGGCTGACATTAGACGGATGTTCTGTTGCCTCCGATCTAGCCCCAAGGGACCTGTTTGTGTAGTGATTTGGTTTGAATTTTAGCTGCAGCCGGTTCACATTCCATGTCATGTATCATGCAGACCGTTATGTGTGTTTGCCAATAAATCCACACAATGATGCGATCTGTCATGGAGAATCAAATGGTGGGCTGGACAGAGGTCTGCACTCACATCACCCGTTGTTGACTAATAAACAGACCTGAGGGTGGATGGCATCGGTTAAAACGCCCTTTCTGCACATCATGAAAACAGCTTTGCGTGTGGGCACAAGTTCTTTGATTAGATGTCTCACGTTGAGGGTCCGTTTGTCTCCACAACAGGTTTCATTCCTCCTGTTTACCCTGAATTGTGAGACAGCCGTGGCGCTGTTTTCTTTCCTCCAGACAACCTCCACCACCCACAGATTTCTGCCAGTGAGGGGATCTGGAATGCTCCGTCCCTTCCACCCACCTAGCAGCCTTCAAAAAGTAGTGATCAGTTAGCATCAGAGTCGTGAGTGTTTGTTGAAATGCAGCAAATGGAGTTGTTGATCCATCCAAAAATACCAACCCAGTGAACCATAAAGTGGTCTTCACTTCACCGTCGCAGCCTTTTACCAAAAAAAAAGAACACTTTCAGCTGTTATCCCAATATTTTTGCCTCACATTTGACCTCTTACCTCACATGGTGTGCTAACCCTTTGTAGTGCTATTACTGAGAATGCAGTGTGCATTTCTGAGAATTACCAGATGTTTCTAACATAGTATTGTAAGTAAAAAAAAAAACATATTTATATGCCCTGTTTTGTTTTACATATCCCTGTGTGCACATGTGGGGAAAATTATGGTTTTAATATTTCAGCTCGAGTTAATTACATGTTTTTGACATGACTTCATCTTTTGTACATTTAAAACACGTGATAACGGTGCGATGAATCGACATTTTCATTGTTTCATGCTCTTGTTGCTAAGCTGCATCGCACATCCATTTTGGTTCCAGAAAATAGTCATTATAAACCATTAGCTCAGCGCCGACTGAGTAGGACTGAGGGCTTTGTGACCTTGAGTCCTTTCTCCTTCTGCACTGATCGTGTAACAACACTGATTTAATAAAAAAAAAACATAGATACATACAAGTTATGAATATACAAATGAATAATAATAGTATCAAATTGTCGTTTTGTACTTCATCTTTTGGGTGAGTAGCGTGGATGTAACGTTTACGTCCATTTCTAAAAAGGCTTAAATTTGTGCTGTTGAGATGTTGACTCCCACCATTCATTTCCATGCCCTGAAGGCACACATCTGACTGTTCATCAAGGGATTCAAAGTGTTACTACAGCTTTTGGTGATAGGCAGGTCTGTGTGTCTGCCCCCTCTCCGTGCGCAACGACTGAGCACAGATGAATTTTGTCCCTCAGCAAACAAATCAATAAAACTCATTTTCCTTTGGTCAGTCGGTAATCAAATGGTCGTTTTTCTCAATTAAAAAAAAAATAAGTGAAGTGCAGAATATGATGCATAATCATATCTCCCCCACCCCCCAACACACACACACCCCACCGTGGCAACCGCAAACACCCTTCCGACAATTGCAAATATGAACACATTTTCTGATATGTATCTGCAAATTGCCGGTGCCCTTTGTGGTATCATCAGAGCTGTACGTGAGCTATATTTGCCACCCACCTGGAAAAATAGTTTTAATGTTGATGGGTTAGATTACCCAGAGTAATGCTCGCCCAAATGCTAAAGGTCACTCAGTATTATCTAAAGGGTATCACTGACAATTATGCAGAATAGGACTGAGGTCTTAAATCAGAGCATAAGGTATATGTACTTAAAATGTGGAGTATAAAAATACATGGCCCGTGTTCTATCCATTTTTTTTTTTCCCCACTGGTATTTCTCAGAGGGACAGTAAAATGTCACAGTGCATCTGCAATCTTTCAGTTTTAAAATCATCTTCAGCGCATTACTCCTATGAAATCTGCAAGGTTTTCTCTTGTTCTTAGTTGGAAATGCTGCAGAATGCGTTTAAGAATGCGTGAAACCAAATTTGATCGCTCTCCCCCTAAGACGGATGCATTCCAGACTGGCCTTGGTGGAGTCGCCATCAACCAAGAGCATCCATGATTGTTAGGGCAGGTGTGGAGAAAAGGGGATGTGTGTGGGTGTGGGGGAAGGGGCGGGGGGGGGGGGGCATCATGGATCAAGCTGTGGTGCAGAGATGTTGCTCAATGGGCTGCAGTCGCTGTGAGTTATAAAGCTTATGACAGATGGTTCTCTTGAAAATGCATTACTGCTCCAGGCTTGAAACCATCCAAGTTCTCCCGAGTGTTGAAGGGAATAACTAACCAGAATACCAAAACCTTTCATGATTGTCAGCATGCATCCTTGTTCACATCCACAGATAGACATGCTCACACATTTCCATCTCTGTCAGGTATTCACCTTGTATAACAATCTGCACAAGCACTCACCAGAAAAAAACAACAAAAAAATTTTCCCCCAAGCATTCATATTCAGGTTATACCTTCACAATTGTCATCACACATATTTATCTTTTGTTCTTCCTTTGCGGTCTGCACATTGGATTTCCTTTGTAGCATCTCACACAGACTCTATTTGTATTTCCTCTTCCCATTTTACTTTTGCCAGAAGGTGGTGAATTGTTTGTGTGCGAGACAAATACAATACAAACTGTAACAATCAATTTTACTGAACAAATTAGTACCTTAGAGCTATCGATCTATTGTTTGCCTTCAGAAGCTACCATTTATTCTTATGTGTTGACTTGAAATCTATATACATCTATATATGTGTATTTATATGTGTGTGTGTGTATTTATATGAATTGAATAGACTCATAACACAGCAAACACTGTCCTTCAGTTTCACTATCAACTGTGGCACAGGCCAGCGGATACATGATTTCTATTGTCCTTTTTTTTGTATTTACCTTGCTGTTTGTGTTGTTTAATTTTCAAACAAATGGAACACCCCGAGTTTTGCAGTAGAGTGCTACTTGCTTGTGCATGTGCAGTGAGAACGTTTTGCAGTTTTGCACCAAAGTATAAACTGCACATGATGATAGAATTTGCATTTTTTTTGTGGACAGTGGTGACGGGTCATTAAAAAAAAACAACAATTAGAATCAGAAATTGTCAAAATACAACAGACTGTACCACAACATAAGCAGAAGGGGGGGGGGGCAAACAAAAGGTAACGCAAGCTGCAGTAAAAATAATCGAAAGCCACTGAGAGAGCAACCACAGAAGAAAACCGCCCCGAAAAAAAAACAATCTGTAAGTCACTTTGTCACTAGATGCACAAAGTGTTACAGTGTATTGTCGGCTTCAGAGCCCCCACAGCCCACTAGAGCAGGCTGTCATGGAAATTCGTTTGAGTGGTTGTGTATAGTGCTATCTGAATATGGAGTGTGGTGGGCACCACCCCCGCCACCCCCCCTCCCCAACCAACTGGTGCTGGCCCAAACAAACAGCACACCTAGCTCCCCGCCTGCGAGAGCCCACAAACAGCATCACTGCATCTCAAAACCCACAAAGAGCCCTGACCACCCCCCACGTACACAGAGAAGCCACCCCAGCAGTAGTCGGTGTTTGCCAGGGATCTTATAGCGCTGCTCTCTAGCAATAAAAGGCTTCTAAATAATAAGTTTGTTTTTCTGCACGAGGATTAGTCTGAAATGTGGCAACGAGTAATGGAACAGGAAGGAGCAGCCACAGAGAGCCGTTAAATGAAGAGCTGCAGGGGACAGGCTGCAACTTCAACGTCTCAGCACGGAAACATACTCCTTTCACGGCGCCCTGCTGCTTCACCGTCTCTCACTGTGTGCAACATGAGATCTGATCATGGCTGCAAAAAGATGGCTGACTGCTCTGTTTGAAAGACAATAATGTTCTGCTGCCAGCATTTCAACCAAGACTTGAGCTTTGCTATTTTAAGAATGTGGATTTGTAGGGCGACAACACCGCATACATTGATCATACTCATAGATCAATATGGTAAGAGTTGCATTACTATGTATCCCAGTGATTATTAGTACCAAGTTCCATTTTCGAAAGTAAAATCGTAATCGCAGAGTTTGTTGGAGTTGTAGCAACGTGAAACCTCTGCTAGAACAACACGGAACAGAAGTGCTTTTGTTGCTGTGGTTTGTTGAGCTGAGCTGAACTTTATTTTCTAAAGTTCTGAGAAGAAATTTCCAAGGAAACAAAGATATTATGGCTCTGCTGTTGTAAATATGCCTCTCAGTTAAGACAGACAGCTTTGTGCCTGTTGAGGCCAGTAAAAAGACGGCAACATCCAGTGATATTTTCATTGTGGAACGCTGGCAAAGCTCATTTTATCTCACAACTGAACACTGATAGATTTAGTTCATCAGTGCGTCAGTCCCTCAAGTTATGGTCAAGTTATCTATGCTACCACTCTTTTGTAGACAGCCCTGAATGTCATGGTTTTGGAAAGACTGATGCCAAGGTTTCATGCTAGCCGTCCATACTGTTCAGCAGCATGTCTCTCCTCTGCTGTGGAGAGGGTACGAGTGGTGGGAGCACATGGTCTGCAGTTTTCATGCCAGATGCAACAGTGCAAACTCCAGCTCGGCATTTTGGGGGAGCTCATGGATGCTCAAGTGGGGCTCAAAAAGGAAATTATCCACCAGCAGGAGAGAACAAATTACCTTCAAACACAGTCACATCACAAAGGACAGATAGAGAAATGCAAACTGTTTCATTGCAGCTCCTTTGATTTGGATTATAATTAGCTGCACGTTAACATCTAACATTCAACATATACATTCTGGGCATAATCAGTGGACGTGAAACGAATATTCTATTTCAAGTTAAACTGAATAAAGCGTTTCTGTCTTTGCCAAAGAATGATACTGTTAAAATAAACAGTTGAAGATCTTTTCATTGAGATTAAATGCAGGGCTGCAGTAATTGAAAGTGGCAAGCAAGACCGAGACAGACAAATGTAACTTGAGGATATAGCAGACATCAAAGGTTCTGCAGCAAAAAATGGAAACAAACTTTTAATTTTGTTTACAATCGGGGTGGCTTTTGCACGATTTAAACTATTCTTCTCAGTGACGCAACGCATTATTCAATTATTGCAATCGCAGTTTTGTTGTCTCACTTGTGCAGTTTTCTCATTTGAGAAGTACAGAGGTTATGGTGCAATCTCCCGTGAAGGTTCTCCAGTTTCATCTTTCAAGCATAAACCCGGAACATGCACCTCATGATGGCCAGGACCGGCTCTGCAGCAGTGCATGTGAGAAAGATAGATCATGAAAATTGATTGATACAGCCACGAAAGTCAAGTGTTCCAGTTTGTACTCGCAGACAGATGCTGTTTATTTCAGCTGCGCCGTGATGAGTGTTTCAACACAGCAGGAAAGGTGGTAGGACACACAATACAGAAACATCTAAAAAAAAATGTAAATATCATGGGATTTTACCCCAGTAATTAAATAAATAAATGTAAATGTTCAAATCAACAATTTTGATTTGAGATTAATGATACATGATTAGTGGTTTATGAAAGCCACAATGTTTATATGTTTTTTTTCATCTGCAGGCTTCAATTTTGGAAAACTCTTGTTCTTGAAATATTTCAGTTTATACAGTATATAAAGGAGAAAATGGTTTACTGAAGTTTTCCATGTTTTTTTTTTTATTTTTTTTGAGATGCACCTGCAGTAATCAGAGAGGGTGATGTGAGTGTGTAGTATAGTGCATTACTGCTGCTCGGCTATGTGTGGCTGTGAATTTGATTGCACAGAATGAGTAACTGGTC
This sequence comes from Aeoliscus strigatus, assembly GCA_901007665.1. NCBI lineage: Eukaryota > Metazoa > Chordata > Actinopteri > Syngnathiformes > Centriscidae > Aeoliscus > Aeoliscus strigatus. Next base: position 258,041 of record CAAKHB010001465.1, read on the forward strand.
CAATATTAATCCAAGATGTCAATGGCAGAGGAATCTGCCACCTGGCGAGACATAATGCTGCGTGGATGGGTGATGGTGATGATTGCTTTTTGGGAAATTAGCCCAAAAGGTTTGCTGACAAACATACATCTCCATAAAAATCATGTTTATAGAATCACAGACATGAAATGTTATCAAAATGAAATAATATACCACGTCACAGTATCTGTACAAAGACGATCCCCATAAATTATACTAGTGTTAATAACTGGACATACAAACACAGATGCCTTAGATGTAAATAAAATGTATAATAGTGACATTTTAAACATGTCCTGTAACTGTGTTCAGCTGCTTAATAACATACATGATGTCAAGTGAGAATCCATCGACTGCATATTGTGTTGGCCAAAGTTGCTTCGGACCAGTCCTTTTTTGTTTAGTGCAAAGCATCAAACACAACAATTGTCCTTGTGTTGAAACGATGCTTCACTTTTTAATTTTTTTTTTAAATAAAGACAGTTCATATGGATGACTCCCAGATGGTTCTTTGGAAGAAACCATCTGGCACGGCAGGTTAGCCCCCAAGCCTATGTCAGAATCTGCCAAATGAAATGAAGTAAAATCGGTGGGCAATCCTTTGTATGGGAAACGCTGCTGTATTCATGCAGCGTAAGAATAAAGAAAATACTGCAGCAGCTTCTCGGCCGAGATGAATCTGTGAATCCCCTTAAACTGACTGAGAACTTTGTATAGAATTAGTTCACTGGTTTATTAGCATGTAAATTCTGACACGTTACAACAGTTAATGATATACATATGTCTGATATTTCCTCGTTTCCTGCTGGGTGCTCCTCCAGCTTCCTCCTGCTGGATTGATTAAAGTCTGGTCTGACTCACACCTTTGCATAAAAGACTTCCTGAAAACTGAGTATTATCCATCACCTGTTACGCATATTATATGTGAAGAACAGAATTGACGTGTCTCATATGAGACTATTGAACATTCTCAGCTGTAGTCTTCTTATTTATTTATGTTACGGCATAAAGTGTTGCCATCCCTGAGTGTTTCCAAATGCAAAATGACTCAGGGAAATGCTTTTGCAAGTCTCCCCTTAGAAGCAAAAGAAAAAAAGCCGGTATTCATGGAAAGGTAAATGTTTTTTCGAGTCTCTGGTGAAATTTGGGGTTGTAGAGTTTGTGCAGTAGTGTGAGTAATGAAAATAAGTGTGAGCAAGGATGCAAAAGGAAGGGGAAAACATATACAGACTTTCAATTCACATATGCGCAGACTCATTGGACTCCACTTCTTTTTAATTTATTATTATTTTTTTAATTTTTAATTTTTAAATTTTTAATATACACATTAAAGAAACTGGCTTTTACCATAAAACATTTCAAAGTCTGACTGCAGAGCTGACATTGTTTGAAAAGGCACAGAATGAATGAATCCTTAGTGTATTGTGTGTTAACATAGAGCTTTTTGTTCAAGGAAAAAAAAAACCCGTAAATACGAAGTTGTACTATTTATTTCTAATGCTGTGTGTTGACTTGGATGCTGTAAAGCCATAAACTTTCCCCAATGTGTGACAATAAACGCTAATAATCCGGATCATGTGTCATCAGCCTCGCAAAGGCTCTTCACTGTTTTGCCGTCTCCAGCATGCTGGGCAACAAGTGAGCAATGAGAATACACTGGTCGACTATCTACACAAACATCACTAAATGATGAGGAAGAACTCACTGCATGTGGTAAAGTGTTGGATTAACTGAACGGTCGGACTGTTGTTCTAACATACAGCGGGATCATTTTCAGTTCAATCCTCTCACAGTGCTCCCCCCTCCAACATCACTGCTGGCTATCTGTGCAGCGTCACAGTCAGGTTTATCCAGCAAGTCAAATTAATCCTCAGGAACAGATTTGGATGTCCTATATCACTGCTGGATTTAACACGTGCACTCAAGGAAAAAAAAGAAAAAAAGAAAAAGAAAAGTAATTCAGGGGGAAATAACAGACGACCTGTGGTGGTGTTTATTTAAAGACAACTGATAGCTGTTCAGATTTTCCTGAGACATTTGGGTACACAGGTGGATCTTTTGTTAAATACCACAGACTAGATCCAGATTGAAATGATTCAGTCAGACGTAACAGTTTACGCAAACCGTCTGATGAGAGCAGATAACCCACCAACCTTCATTCTGGCTTAGTCGAAAGGCTCATCAGCATTTGTGCGGTACATCTCTTCCGTGTGTTTCATTCATTTCTCATGAATATACAGACTGAATGATAATGGTGATGTTTTTTTTACAATAAATCGATGAGAATCTGGTAACACTGTCAAATGAAGTTATAGAAACGGACCCAACCATTAAAGTCTAAGACTTGTATTATGACTGTATGTTAGTAATGTGTTGTTGATGTTGCATTTGGGAATAGCGCGTTGTTTATGGTGACGCGACTTGACTGAGCACCATCTCTTCTCCAACTACCTCTTTGTGCATTTCACAGGAGCCCATTTCCATTTGTATAATACACTTCAAATAAATCATAGCTTTTCCCTGGGTCAGTTCCTTTGTACATTCATTCATGTCAAAGCAGCAGAACGGAGGGCAGAATTTACGCATAAATGAATTCCTGATTTTAGGCCTAAAAACGGTAGCGGCCAGTAGCTTTCTTTCTATCTTTTAGCATATTTTAAGTGCTCCCACTAATGTGATTTGAAAGTTTCAAAGAACTCTGTCGGATTGGCTAAAATAACAATAAAAACCGATTGCTTAGCCACACGAGGAAGCCAGTTTTCCTCACAGATGGTGACAAAAGAGAGTGGTAAGATGAAGAAGTTGGCACATTGATTTGATGGTTTACCATATCACGTTAATGGGGATATGAGCCTGTGTTGTTTCTGCTCCACCCAAGTGACCACGATAATGCTGAGTGGCTTTTATTAGGCTGTTGAAGAATTACCATGTAGTGTCTAAAAATTAATTAAGTTCTATTTCTGCGCAGCCTTTCCTGTCCCGTCATATGGGAACACAGCTGTGCATGATTTTGTGGCAGGTTGGCTACATGTAATTTAACCTCACTCCAGCGCTAATTGAAATGAGCGCATTTCCACCCACTTCGTTAACAAAAAAGCTTTCGCGTCACATATTTCACACGGGGCGAGCGGGGCTTACCGAGGCTTGTTTCGGATCTAATTACATTTATCAAACAACAGAAGCCCAAAGCAGGCCGAGGAGATCCACACTAATTACATTATAGCCAGAAGAAGATTGGCCGATGTGATGAAGCAATTTAACCACTCACCCCAACGACCGTGCTCGGTATCATCCGAGCCCGACCCCGTTGTTTATGAGATTGGGCCGTCGTTGCGACATCACTCACATTTAAGATGCAGCTTTTTGTCTCCATAACACGGCGCGGTAGTAGAAAGAAGCAGTCTGTGATGAGTTGGATGGGTGGATCCTTATTCCACGACTGCTCTGATTGGCTCGACTGGACTGGACTTTTGGTACCAGACACGTCCTGTTTCATTACAATTCAGCACCTCCTCGCCATCAGGTGGCGTCATCACAGCGACTGCGTGCAGCTGCTGTGACCATGTTTTAGATGCGAGGCAAACACATGAACAATGGAGACGGTGAACATGTTCGGCTTGTGGCTTTTTGTCACAAAGTGAGAGAAGAGCAAAAGAGAAGCTGTGAAATTCATTGATCTTTCTACTTTTTCACTGCTTTTTTCAGCTCTTCCCGAACATTCTCACCAGTCACCAAACACACAAACGTGTGGACTTTGTCGACGGAGAACATGAGCCAAGTCAAATCAGCGTGAGACAGGGAGAAGACCAAAAATGGTCTAAAACAGTGTATCACTATTGTGCATCTACTGTAATTAATTTAACCTTACATTCTTGTGTTTCTAATATCATTTAAAACTAGACCTGCCAATCACCACACAACAGAATCGTTTCGGATAATGGGATGGCACCTGGGGTGTCCAGTGTGATTCCAGCGGTGGTCCAAGGACACGCCCATGACGGAAATGCAAAAGAAAAAGCAGCTGAGTTGTGCTCGATAGTGGAAAAGGGGCATTGCGTTATTTCACATTTACATTCACAGCAAACACGCATTATATAGAAATCGTTTGTGCAGACTTCTTTCTTTGTTTACCCTTTATGCTCTGTTTACTTCCTGCACCATGTTATGTGGCGGATGTTTTTCCTTATGCACTCCAGGAGAACCAGGCAGCTCAAACAGGCTCCAGAAAGCATTTCCCGCATCTCTTTGTGGCACTCAGTATTCCCTGAGACGACGGAGAGCAGCTCTTGCCACTTTACAAGCTTTCAGCACAACTCCGATTTTTCTGTTGACACAGAAAGTGTGTTTGTTTTTCTGTGCGTGTTTGTTTGTTTGTTCATGTATGTTTGCACGGGGGGTAGATAGGGGAACCTGCAGCTGTTGCAATGTGATGTCAATATTTATGCCACATTATTTGCTATCTGGTATGTGTGAACATCTCCTGCAGACATCTGCTTCCCATTTTTTGCACAATGACTTTACGAGGAAGTACAAAGCCAACGGGATCAAGTTAAATCAAGACAGTTATTTCATTTCTCCTGTGAAGGGCAACAGTTCTTTCCTTTATGTATCCAGGAGGGGTTTGCCGAGAGCATGAGCAGGCATCAGGCAGTCAAGCCTTTGTCATGAGAGTATGACAAATAAATATGTAGTTTGTGTCAGATGTGTCATCCATGTTTAACCTGACAAAGTGAATAAACACTGTCGCCCGATTATTGTGGTTGTCTCATTAACAGGTTGCCTTTCGTTCTGACTTCTTTCTTGATTTGATACACGTGTAGTTTAATTTCATTTAACCTTCCTTGTTTTCTTCCTTAGACTGGCTGACAGGACGCTAATTCTCACTTAGCATGATGCTAATTACATTTCGGAAAGCTCTCTCAAAAAAGTGGCCAAGCTGGCGTTTGTGCAAAAAATAGAATGAACTCATAATGAATGTGTTACAGGAGCATAAAGAAACAAACGTGACAAAAGAGCCTGGAATTTAAAGCAGATGAACACACACTGTTGTAGCAGTAGAATTCAGATTTGATTTCCCATGTCATCCTTTCGCGGGATGTTCCGAATCGCGCTATGAAACATTCCGGATTACAAGCACAAATATCTGTAACTGTGTTGAAATATGTTGCACAACATTCCATAATGTTGTATCAGGTGCAAGAAGACACATCTTGTACTTGTGGGGTTTACTAAAGCTATGTGTACACTATGTACACCATAGTTTATGTACTGAACTGTGGCCTGCTTCTTTTTTTTTTTTTTTTTTTTTTGCTGTGGGTGAATAAACGATCACCCTAACGCACGCTCTGGGGGGGGGGCTGGTTCTCTAAGTGTGAGAATAAAC
>CAAKHB010001465.1:272280-284415 GCA_901007665.1 Aeoliscus strigatus
CACACACACACACACACACACACACACACACACACACACACACACACACACACACACACACACACACACACACACACACACACACACACACACACACACACACACACAGTGGATGTGTATCTGTAGGCCTGTGGATCAATTTATGTACAGTCAGCATCAATGTTTCTCTATTCATGCTTCTTCCATTTCCAGCCGAGTCCTGGCCTTAACATCCGTTCCCCTCCAGGACTTTGCTTTGTCCTTAATCTAAAAGTAGCACCCCAGTTTGAATAGGGCTTCTGAATGAGTTGTCATGTCTCCTGTTATTTATCATCGTTTCAGATTCCATGTTGTGAATACTGTCTGTGATGAATTCTGTGAGGTTGAAGAGTGGAATAAGGCACCATGTTGTGATTTTCACTGACAGGCGTCAGGACATATTCCACTTTATGTCTATAAATGTCCATACTGAGATTGCTGTGTGTGTGTGCGCGTGCCTTTTGTGCATGTGAGGCAAAGTTGCAGCTCCCTATCCCCTCAAGTTGCTTTGATTGCTGTTCCACTGACTTACTGTGAGGGGAGCTCATGCTCTTTTACACCAGGTGTCATTATTTAGCTAAAGGCAAGATAACTGTGTGTGATCCTGACATCAATTCTAAGGAATTAGAACTCGTCTTCAGTTGGTCTGGAGACATTTTTCTGCCCTTCCATGACATGCATGTAGCACCAAGGACTACTTACCCAGAATGAATCTATAGGAACCAACACAGATAGCATGTCACTCCATCCTGCAATTCGGTTCTGCCCTGAGCTGGAAATTGCACCGGCAGCGGAAGCTTTTGGAGAAAAGCTGCCTTATTCATAATGCCTCATTCAATCTGGTGGCCTTTTCAATGGCGAAGTGCTGGCAACATGTAATCATTTTCAGAGGGAAAGCATTTCACATCACACTGCCAAAATGAAAATGCCAACAGTGGCTTAAAGCTATATTTGTGTCATGGCTCTAGATGACCCAGTGTCGATGCTGCTTTCAAGGAATGGGGGAAAAAAAAAAAGAGACATTCAGCAATGTTATCAGTGTAACGTCTGACAAATTCTCTGTAAGACCTGCTTCCAAAAAGCAAGTACATAACATACTTGAGGACTCAAATCCTGCAGTCCTCATGCAAAGTGTTCTGTTCTTTGGAGGCATTTTGCTAACATGCTCTTACTGCCAAAGTAAAGCGTTAAAATGTACGTTTTGTTTTAACATGAGCCTGATCTGTTTCCGTCTGCTGTCGCAGCCATATGCTTCTGCTCCATCCCGCCGGTATAAATACAGATCATATTTACAAAGTGTTTGTGGTGGAGAGGAAACAGTCAAACATTGGCACAACCGACCAGATGACTGTGTGTGTGTGTGTGTGTGTTATATTGTAATGGCTTTCCTGGGGTTGTTGGCTGCAGCTGTAGAGGACAGAAGGCTGCCTCCCAAGTGGTTTGGGGAGAAGAAAAAAAATCATTTTGTATCAAAAACAAACAGGGTCACATAATGGCATGTGACACACACACACACACACACTCGCAGAAATGCTGCTGAACTTGAAATATTTCAGAAGAAGCAGCTGAATCACTTGACCTCCGCGATGGGTCTGTCTGACCTGATGTGATGCTGCTGCCACTCCTGTCAGTGTGTAAGCCCTGCACACAGAGTAAGATGCTAAACAAACTAACAAACAAACAAAAAAACAGTAACAAGACTAGATGAAGTGTCAACAAGTTGATCACAAATGTGATCACATCATTGCAACGGACAATGTTTCCAGAAACTGTAGCTTTATATGAACGAGATTTGAGGTAGCAGCTGTATTTTGGGTTAAGACTTTGTAAGTCAGAGTCGGGTAGGGTTAAAAAAATTCTGGGAAAATTGCCACGGGTAAAAACAGGACTGTACGGGACCAAACCTGAAATTTACAATATTGCAGCTTGGCTGAAAGATTGTGAATTTAGCTGGGGAAAGTATTTTTTAATGTAATCTTGACTTAAAAAACGAATTATCTGTCCTCAGCTTGTTTTTGTTGTTGTTGTTGTTGTGGTTTATTCTTTGAATTGCTCCTTAGCAATACAAGTGATATTTGATGAAACCACACGTGTAGTCCTGTGGACACCAAGCTGGTCTTCCTGGCTCCTTGCGTTGTTTGAGACCAGTGTCGCCAACTTAGCAACTGTGTCCCTGTAGTTAGCGAGCATTCAGACCCCTTCGAAAGCGACTAGCGACAGATCTAGCGACTTGGTGTTTGGAGACTGCCAAGCATGTATTGTTCTGCAGCTACTATCCTCAGCGGGTGCTGCCGTGAACTCTTCCCCTGTCCCGAAGCTCTCTCAGGCGGTCATCTCTGCACATCGGTCTGCTGCTGCATCCAGAGCAGAGAGGAACGACGCCTCAACGCTCCGAATCCACACTCAGAAGTGAAATGTGGAACAAAGTCGCTGCTGCTCCATTGTTGGTTTACAGAGCAGGATGTCAAACACAACCGGAACAATTATATGCAAACTGATAAGTATGCAAATTATGTGACGACGTCCTTTCACGACTCCTAGTTCCTTTCAGGACAGCCAGTAGAGACATTCCTAATTGAGGAGTCCACCCCATTTCAACCTTAGTGTGACGCCTTTGAAAGAGTGTAGGTGTCGCTGCAAAACCTCCATTTTATTCTGAACGATTTCGACATTCAGCGCACACACTTTTCAATCCGAATGAAGTAACACTCGCTCTTTGCATTTCCTGTTTTCTTTTCTTGTCTCCCATCACAGCGGGGCGCCGCAGTCTGTGTTTATGTTTGTGAGTGAGCACAGTCTAATTTGCATGTGTGGCGTTAGCACAAAGCTAGAATGAATGAATGAATGAATGATACAAAAAGAGCAGAACTGTTCTATTTTCCTTACACACAAATACGTTTGACAAAGTGCCGTCTGGATGGAACAATGCAACTGATGGAAACCACTTGCCCAAGTAGATATAATAATAAAGACAAGATAAAATTAATTAGTAAATGAAAGAAATGCCAAGGGGAAAGGTCAGGACTGTCATCCTTTACGTTTCTTTCCACAACGGGACATATTGGACATTCGTTTTCAGGCTCAAAATGTCCTTATGTGTCTCCAAAGTAAGGTCTCAAAAGAATTGTGGATAAGCTGTTCTCTCTCAGTGGCACAATATAATACTTTTTTTTAATGTGTCCTTTTAAGATCCCCCCCTTGAGTCAGACCTTTCCCAGAGGAAAGAATTAACAAAAGTAGTTCTTGTGATAGCTCAGCATGATTGAATTTTAAGTCCCACATTGGATCCATTCTAGAAAACACACCCAGATGAGAATCACATACTGTACTCAAGTGTTGGCAAATTGCAAAGAAATGTCCCACTCTGGGGGGAAGGGACCTTGTAGCAACCCCAGCAGGTTTTTTTTTTTTCCGCTTTCAGTCAGTTTTTGTGCTTTTGTTTTTGTCTTTGGATGTTTCTTTTTCATCTTGTTCCCCTGACTGTCGAGTTTCCCATGTGGAGAAATGAAGTGACTGAACTGAACCAAACTGGGGTCCTGTTATCCAATATTTTGATAATGTTTGGAAGTATTTCTTCTTGTTCTTTTCACCACTATTTTTCCCTGAAGGGGCTATTTCAGGTATCTCCACACTGGTAGCTGTATACAAAGACTGGTAGAAACGCTTCAGGAGATGGTCTTAAGGTCTATTTATTGATGTGTGACACAATGACTCTCTGCACTGAAAGTTATTATAAGAAGAAAAACCATTGATCTTGTCCCCCAGCTCCTCCTCCTGAGTGAAGAGGATAGTCAGTCCCCACCCGTCTTTAATATCTATCACAGCGAAGTGACTGTAGATGAAAGTCTCAGCGTCAAACACACCTGACTGGTTGGTCGCTGCTCAGTTTGTTCGTAGCATTTTTACAGTTCAACAGAAGTGAACTGACAGCAACACCGGGACGTTTCTATTCAGCGACGTTTCGTTTTGTGCATATAGGCAGATCTCTTACAATAGTGCTGGAATAAGAAGTCACATTGTGTAAAAAAAAAAAAAAAAACAGATGAAATGGCTTAGGGGTTTAGAGAGAATCATACTTAGTTGGTGATTTAAAAAAAAAAAAAATCAGCAAGCACAAGTACACTTAGGAATCTTGAACCTCCTTGAAACAACAACCTTTGATTCAAGAGCTGTTTTTGAGGACAAGGAGGCACTTAAAATCTATCTGAAATATAATAAAAGAAGATAAATATGCTTTTCAAGGGGTTTACACGCCCTGTGTGTGTAGTCAAACTGAAGGGACATAAAAAGCCTCTGTTTAACTTTGTCAGACATTTCCATTACAGCCCTCAAATAGGTTTTAATCTTTGCGGTCTTCCCAAAGTGCTGACTTGCAAACGTTGAAACACTTGAGCCTTTCCGAGTTCTTCATTAACAATTAAAACGTAAATACCGTCCGTAAATGGTTCAGGTTTAAAAATCAAAAGATGGAACGATCATTTGAGAGAGGTTTTAGATGCTATGATGACACATGCTTTCTGCTTAAGTTCACATTCTCAAGACGCAGGGTCAGCGGTGACTTCTGGTGTTGGTTTGCACCTGGAAACCTGGATCATTTTACATGTGTGGTCAGTCTCCACCTGACTATGTTGACTCTAAGAGATGCAATGATGTAAACTACAGGCTAGGTTGAAGACAAAGAAGATGTGTGTCTGCTGCCCCGTGCATCTTATCACCTCCAGCAGCTACGGGAATAACATCCAGCTCACTGATCCTTCAGGGTTTATCATCAAACAAAGTCATATTATTATCAGATGGTACGAGCTAGTTCTTTTACTTTGATACAAGTACGACTTTCTGCCAATATTTGAATAGCAGCAGACTGCAGCATCAGCCACTGTTTGTTTTCTCATCTTGAAGTCGTACAGGCGTTTATAAAACAAATAATGCTTAAAAACAGGAGGTAAAAGACTCAACTTCACCCAGGCAGCAGTGTTGTTCCTCTAAAACATAACTGCTGAGAGTGAAAACATTATGTTGGAGATATAATTGATTACCACAGCATTGTTTTTCTGCCACATCTTTAGTGCAGTAAAAAAAAAAAAAAAAAAAAGCCTTGTGGCGCTGACTCCCAGAACCGCACAGGAAATGACCTGACGCAGCACTTTCACAGAAGTACCAGTCTATGGATTTTTATACTCCTGACCTTGCCTGTGTGCACGTGTGGTGCATCTCGTGTACTTTTAGCATCTTAGCGGCGGCTGAGGCTGAAAATCCACCATGGCAGCAGCAGCAGCAGCAGCGTGTATATTAATTAGAGTTTCTAAATATAGCGCTTCCGTGTTCCCGAACATGAATCCTACATGTCCCGGTGGGGTGAGCCATTAGTACGTTTGTATTCCAAGTATGTGACCTTTACTGCATCCTGTCACAGACAGCCTGAGGTACATTGATTGACGAGAGATTAATGCATTTTTGCGGTCAATCGACATCGCTCGTAGGCCTATTGCTATGGTAACTGTTATAAGTCAGTATCATCTCTTCAACCAGGGTTATTGCACCAAGTCAGCTTAATTTCTACTTATCATTCAAGTCATCATGATTTACCCAAGGAACGAATGAACAATTAAGTGAGGAAATATTGACTGACTTCCATAATGGCACTTTTCCACTGATGTCGATTCACTCATGTGCTTCGATTTTTTTTTTAATCATACTTTTATATTAAACACTTTGGACTAAAAGGCAAAGCTGAAGGCCGTAATATCTTCTTGGACATCATTGCATATAGACTGAATTTGCCTCCGGATGAGGAATATCATTAAAAGCTAATAAAAAGTGAACTCACCAAGGCTGTTTCACAGGACTGAGGTCATATATCAGCATGGATGGAAAGGAAAATGAGTCCAGGTGAAAGAAAACAAAAAGGCTGGATGCATTTATACAGAAAAAAAGAGGATAGATTTATGACACAGATTCAATTCCAGATTACAAATATTTTCAAATTATCTGAATAGCTTTGTGCCTGAAAATGTCCTTTTTTGTTTTGTTTTATTCCCTGTAACCATGAAGTTTCCTAATACTTGACTCTTCTGGAAGTCTGCTTTTCCATGTGACTGTTTTCAGTGTCATTTATTCCCATTGCACCATTGTTCACATGGCGTAAAATCAATGGTGATCAAGAGGGTCATCGCCGTAACAGCAGCCATCTTTCTGCTGAATTTCAAGTGAACCGGCCAGCGTTAGTACCTTTCTACACTGCATGTGATGAACGTTATCTAATCAGTTCGTTGTCGTTGTATCACATTTTGCCTGCCAACACTGACAATGAGTCAAAATTCAGATTTGACTTTGTGTGTTTGTCTTCATGTTGGTCATTTTCACATTTAGTCACTCTTCATATCGTACTACCTGCACTGTGGGTTTATGTTGTACCTCTTATCAAACGCTACTGCAACCGCAGTTACTTCATTTTGTATTGGACTTGGTCAATCAAAGATCAAATGACAAAACAAAAACCTGAAACCTCATTTAACCTCAATGTCCCATAAGTTCACTACATGCATCCACAGCCTCCTCCCAACCTGTTTGCTTTGTCCTTGTCCGCTGCAGGTCGTCATGCGCTGTTGGACACTTTTCTCCTCTGCTTCCATCGAGGCTGTTGGGATTTCTAATAAACAATCACAGTGGTTCGGTCCTGCCAGTCAATCACAACTGCCTGAGAGGCGGCTGGGGCCAGCTCACCGTTTCTAACCTCCAGCAGCAGCCTCTGACAGCCATGGCCAGTAGAGAGGGTTGCTCTGTTGGGCATCAGTCATTCTCAACAGATTATAAGCGTGTCGGAGACCACAGGCTAGAGTTAGTGGGATAGTATTTTTGTTGCAGTGTGAGGTTGTGCCATAAATCTACAATAATGTCTTGTCCCTCTTCAAAGAGCAGACGACTGGAAGTGGAATAAAAGCTGAAACTGGCCGTGAATTCCTCAAACTTAACTGCAGTATCAGCAGCACACAAAAAAATGGCTTTGGTGGTCATGTTTTTTTTTTTTTTTCCCTTCTTCCTAAGCTTAGCTTGCTCAGCCCCTCACATTGACATCAGGGCCAGGTGGATGGGGCGGTAAGGGAAGAGGAGCCCGTGTGCTCGATTTATCTGTAATTATGGAGTGCTATTTTCTCTGTCTCCCATCTATGTCTGCCCCGGGAAGCAGTAGCCATTATTTAATCCTGACACCTGGTGATCACACAGCACCAGGAAATGCCCATTAGAGGTGAAGAGAAATTGAAGGGGGCCCGTCTCTTGATGCTCTTTCATAGGATTAGTGGCAACGGAATGGCGGTACATGGGAAAGAGGAGAGGGAGACGAGAGTTTGGAGGAGTTGTAGAGCTGGTGTCAGTCCAGTTGCACTGGATTCAGCCCTTGAGGTTTTTTTTGTTTTTTTTAAATGAAAATAAATGTGTTTGGAGGCTGTGAGCTTTGGTTGATTTGGTCTTTGTGGGCCTGAACTCTGGAGGGTAGGTTGAATGTTTTAAGTACCAGTGATCTCTAAAATTGTCTTGGAGCCCAACATGATTATTTCTCTATATTATCTTACTTGATTCACAATTATATGTCCATATGGGTCCCGTTTGCTGGAAAGGAAAGCTTACCTCTGGAGGCCACATTCGAAGGAGCCTCTGAATTGGAAAAGCCTTCGCTGTGACACGTTGCAATTGGCCTCCAAATGTGGCCTTCAAAGGATGCCCCTGAATCGGGAAACAGCATTAACGGCGGGTTATCATGCGGCTCACTCCGGTCTTTCTTTGAACAGTAATGGAGCAGAATGAAGCATTACATTGCATATTATCACATCAGTAAACACAAGTCAGCTGATGGAGATACAGACAAGGCGAAATGTCTCAGTCTCTTTCTTTGATGTGGAATTCGTCCGGCAGAGACTCATTTATTTAACTAGTTTTTAACTATATGGGCATGCAACATCCATTCAAGACAAAGACAAGTGAAAGTCCTCTGTCTCCGTTGGATACCATTCCCAAAAGATGTCGGCACGAAATATTCCCCAATTAGATTCATTTGGAAACAGTTCAATGGATTTAACAGTCAAAACAAGACGAATTGGAGAAATACGTTCTCAAAGTCTCATTTTTCTTCTTCTTTTTTCTTTTTTTGGTGCCTCGAGCTCCGCGCCAAACAGGCATTTCACTCCATTAAGAACCTCTTCTTGATGCTGGCCTGACGCTAAATCACCAAGAGCCAAGATTGTTTCAATCAGTGCTGGTTGTTGTTCGTCAGAGGGTGAAGACAGATCCTAAGTGTCTGAACTGTGAATAAAGAATCATAAATCAGCCCACAGTCGCCCTGTTTGTTACACTGAAATGCCGTTTTAGCACAAAAACCCTACAAAATCCGACAAGCATGTCTGAGCCAGACGGGGAAATGATTTGAGTTTGAGTCAGATTTGTGTTTGAGACAAACTGCTGACAGTGTGCTGGTTGGGAAAAGATGCACGCGTACTCTCTAAATATAGACACATCTCATATATGATTTAATCACCAACTCTACAGCCGTCTGTGATGTTCTGTGCACATGTTTGACTTTGTTTATTGCCAACAAAAGCATTTCCAATCCCTCACGGATGTGCCCATTTCACATTTAGTGATAAGAATATCACATTGTTTATTATAAATGCCTGTTCCATTGCCACTGTTGTTAAAATGTATTGGTTCAGTTTTTATCCTTTTTTATGTGCAGTTAGTTGAGTATTGCAGTTTTGTCACTTATTGGTCCATATCAGTCCTGACCATGGAACATAGCCCAGAGTTGCACTTGGAGAAGCATCAGTAATGGTATAATACATGTTAGTTTATACAGTGAGTTTCATTTAGCCACTTTTCAAAATTCAATCATTCATACTTTTCCATCTTGATCACATCTACCCGTCACAGAATGGACACATGAAACGTACTGTTTCAAACCCATCTGCGGTGTGATGAACGTGCTCCACAGTTGTTTCACTCTGGGAACACCAAACTCATTGTAAGGGACTTTTGATGAACGCAGATGTTTTATTTTTCACTGTCACATCCACAAGTGCTTTCTTGAACTCTCTGAAACATTTCTACAGTCCCAAGCACACAAAACCTTTCCAGATCAATGCACATTCCAAGCGCATGCTCTGTGCAACCTAACGCCTCAAACCTTTGGTCTGGTCTGGCCTTTAAATATATCACAAATCTTAAATCACCATTAATGTCCTGCAGAGATTTATAACCTTTTCGAAAGCCACAGAGCAACCAATCAAAACTGCACATAGATATTTTTTGCATGTTTTGCAGCCAGTTCAAGGGGCATAATAACCCATTCAGAAACCAGGGCAGGAGCACACTCATGGTTTATTCATTCACCAAAATATTAGAAAATGAAGTGTCAACAGGAATGGTTGGGTCCTGCAAATCCAACCAAAATGCACCAATATTTCTGAATATGTGTATTAGAATAACTTATACAGTAAAATCACTGAATTAAAATAGGCTGACCAACATAAACACACGTATATTGATCATTCAGGGCACACATATGATTAATCACATATGCACATGTTCCCAGAGCTCATGCAGACACACGCATCCCTTCCCTAGAGACGTCGGTGTTGTCAGGCATATTGGTGCTGGTGTTGTTATAATGATGGAGAGGCCAGTCCAGGTGAAGCAAGCGTGAGCACTTTCCTGTCTTGTGCACACTCAGCACACCAACATGTCACCAATCTGGGGCAGGGAATAGGCTACACAGCGTATTGGATTCATGGTGCAACGGGATAACAGACTCCAGAAATGGATGGCATTAACGAAAGACAGGAGTGACAGAAGATTATTATGGCGTAGAGGAGAGGCATAAATGTGCCTGAACCTTGATACTCTGATGGTCTTTTGTTGGAATGATTCATCAGCAAAGGCTTTTATCACTGAAATTGAGCTTAAGGAACGTTTTTAAAGGAAGACCTCTTCATTTTGAATTCTGTCACCTCTAATCTGCATTGCCATTTATTACTTGTCGGACGCCACACTTCTTGGCTGCTATCCGTTGTCGGTAACGCCACTTCAATCAGGATTCAGTTCAGCAGCCTGGCCATCGTTGTCAAAAGTTGAAATGGACAGGCCACACACGTCACACCAAAGCAGGTCTTACTTTAACAAAAGTTTACTCGATGGCTTCAAAAGTTCCGTTTATAAAACGGACACCAGCAAATAAATCAAACACACACATTTATGTTCATAAGCACATAATGAGCATTGAGGCAGACGTACTTTTTCTTGTGAAGTCGTGACTCCTGCTTCAGGGATATTTAAATGTTAGTGGATAATCCATGGGCGGGTGAGGTGTTATTTTAGGTTTTGACTGTAATCCCACACGTGGGGTAGATTGTTGCTTGCTTTCAAAATACGTGCTGTGGCTCGTATACTGCCCTGTTAAATACTGTACTGCGTTGGATATAGTACAGTACAGTTTTAGAATACATGACATCACCTTGCATTCGACAGCAAGCAGATCGGGCAGAGATTGTCCCGTTCCTGATGCTGCTGTGGAGTGAGAGTGAGCCAGTTGTTATCTATACGGCGCAGACAGGACATCTGATGCCGATAGGATGGGAGGTGTATTTTGTATAAATGTGTGGACAGACTAACCTGATTGGATACACACACACACACACACACACACACACACACACACACAGTGACCAACTGAACTTCACTTCTGCCCTTTGCGTTCTTATTTAAACTTTACATTTCCTTCTGTGCGTCATATGAGACAAAGTAACGTGTTGCAAAGCTCAGTCTGTAAAAAAACACTGATTTGAGAAGACTGAAGCATGTTGTCTGTACTCTGGAGGTTTTTTCTGTGTTATTTATGTCGTGGTGTAACACAGCACCACTTCCAGCAACCTTCCTGTCCACCCTTGTTATTTAAAGATGTGACGGGTGTATGAGTAGGCCAGTTTCTCTGTTGGCTGCAGAGATGAAAAGATCCACTGGACTGCTCAAGATCAAATATTGATTTATATCAGGTGTCTGTGCCTTGGAAATACACCTCCATGACTCTGGAAGGAGGAGCTCCAGTAAAAGCACGGACAGGAGGGTGTTGTGATCTTAGGTCTTAAACAACGTATAGATTCACTAACTGCAAAGTGAATCAACAGTTTATGTTAGTCATCAAGCAGGATGTTGGACAGTAGGACAGTTGCTGATATTACAAGTTCTACCACCATATTATTTTGATATAAAGGTCAAGGTTCTAATCCAATTTTAACATTGATACCAACAATTAAAAAATACAAAAACAGTCAGTTTTATTGCTCAGAGAGTTAAATGAAAATTAAAATGTGAACTTCCAGCTTCCAGCTCCTTTGCTTTGCATTGATGATGTAGAATAATGCTTGCTGGCCATCATTTGGCATTATTTTCAGTTTTGGAGATAGCAAAGGACAGTTTATGCCATTTCATATTCCAAAAGCAGATTCGTCCAGAGAATAAGTGACCGATTGATCATCAATAAAAATATGTTTTTAGTGACAGCCCTGGTTGGAACATGTCATGTAAATAATTCAATATATATAAATGTAATTTGGTAGAATAGTTAAACATATTGTGACACAGAGAACAGTGTATTACTGCATTTAACTTTAAAATGAGGGGATCTAAAGAATGGTGTGTGAGTTTGGAACAAGTGGTCGGTGGATTAGTAAGCGACTGAAATCATGTTGTCACTGAATTTCATGTACAGAGCTTTTATTCATCTTACACATGCACTGTACACGGCTCGTATGACTCAATTCATGGACATCTTGAAGGAAGGATCCCAAAGAAATGCTGGAGCGGAACATGGAGAATGAGAATGCTGGCCTTGTGGCAAAAGCCTCTGAGCTCTGAAAAATATAGGGCAGAGGAGGAACACAGCTCCAGTAGAAGAATTTCAAAGGCAGGAGGTCAAGAGTATTCTATTTTCAATCTTGACATGGGGAATGGGTGCAACTTGGCTGCTGGAACCCATATCAAGGTGATATTTTTTGCAGGATAACCCAAGAAGAGAAGGTGAAATACTGTTTGTGTGTGTGTGTGTGTGTGTGTGTGTGTGTGTGTGTGTGT
>CAAKHB010001465.1:301335-312120 GCA_901007665.1 Aeoliscus strigatus
AGCCTGACACGTGGGCTTAACAAGTAATGACATGCTTCTCATTTTCAGGTTTGAGCTGGTGAAGCCTGTATCCACTACAACACCTTAAGCATGGCTGTGAAAGCATGATTACAGCACTGTTAATTGATTTCAGAAGACCTCGTTTTTGTTATAATGTTTAAACATGCGGTCCTTTTCTACTGAAGTTTGTCAGCTAATATTCGATGTTGAGCTTGGCTGTATTTCTTTGTTTTTGACCTTGGAAACAGCAGCTGACAGCTCAAAGTTCCCTTGAATAATCATTTTCGCGATTGCAAGAAAATTAAACATGACACATAATTAGACATCTGTCCTCTTGGGCCTCGCAGTCGCACTTGATGAAGACTTGAGAGTGAATGGAAAGAGCGATATAGATGGAAATAGAGAGAAATCTGTCTTTACTCAGTGACTATCACATCTCCAGACATTGGTGTCTTTAATTTTGCGAAGGGGGCTCAATACACAACAATAATAAGGAGCTGCTGAACGGGAGTTCTTCGATTTGTCTGGCTGCCAAAGAGAGGAACTTTTTCTATCCAGGTCTTTAAGATGCTTTTTGTTTTTGGCAATGCAACAAGACCTCATATCCAGCAGGACCAGTCCTCTGGTATGCAATGATGTCCTTGAATTTACTTAAGTCATAAGTGTGAGAAGCTTTGTTTCCACTAGACGCAAAGTTAAAGGCCTGATGAAATGGAAAGCCATTACACCCACAGTACGTAAAGATCATCAACAAACTGCCATTTTATTCAGGTTAGGCCTGACAGTTATTGCAGTGCAATTTGAGTTCAGCAGCGGATGGATGAAATACAATAACCTGCACCGAGGCTAGTGGAGATAGCAGTAGTCTGTTGTTTACTGCATGAATACCTTGACCTTGATAGGTTCTTGTATGTAGAATAAAACAGCACTGTTGGTGATTTCATTACACTATACAATACAAAAGGTGATGAAGAGTCTCATCAGCGGCACACAAAGGATTGAGGTATATGAGAAGAAGTTGTGGAGGCAACACAAACAACATTTTTATGGTGATCGCTCCAGTATGTGTATATGAAAACAATCTTTTGAGATGCCACATGATTGTGGGGTTTACTTGATTGTATGTCAGTGTACCTCTTTCCATTATTTCTTTGTCTTGATTCATAATAATCCACATGCAGCCATGCAATCATAGACTAGTTTATCACAGAGCAGCTCACATTACACACTTAATTAGATTAACACACATGCTCAAGCCATCCATTTGTTTGCTTCCGGCACTGTGTCCTATCAAATCGTTGATAATAGTGATTGTGTGTTTTTGTTTTTTTTGTTTTTTTCATTCGATCCCAATTAAGGGGTGCACCAACAAAGCTATTATGCCTTCATATTCCATTTAGATAATCATGTTCCATTTGCCGTTATGGTCCAATTCGTGGTTAGGAACATACATGTGGCCATGGAGTTAATGGAACCTTTTAGTGCGTGAACATCATGAATATTTAAGGCTTACGTACAGTTATTTTGGTAAACACTCCATCAAAGACGGAGGAAAGGTTGGCTTCCATCAGTGCATACTTACAGCAATGTGCTGCTTCAGCTGTATGACGATTTTTGGGATTTTTCCTTCAGCTGAGCAGACTGAGTAGAACATATGGGCTCTTTCTGCCAACATAAAATTAATTTAAAAGAATGGTATAAATTCATACGTTTGACCTCACCCTCCCAGTTTGAATTTTAGTCATTGCCACCGCATACAAAAACAACTTGTGCTCCCTCGCCCCTCCATGTACCCCTCGGATCCCTTTATCTGCCTGTATTGTGGTGGTCATTGGTTCCAGAAAAATCATCAACAGTATCGGAGAGAGCGCCCAACCCTTGCTGATAAAATTCGTGCTGCTCTCGGTTTGAAATATAGTATTTTTTATTCACCAACAAAAGTCCCTTCCAAACCCAAATTTTGACATGACCGACATCAGGAAACCCCATTCTACCCATATATTGCATGACACTGTACCATTGTAGCATTTAAGAACTCCTCAATAGAAATCAATCCGTCTTCCCGATCTTTGTGTCACTTCAACGTTACAAAACCCAGATTTTTATTCACCAGAATCATACGTACACCTTTTCAGACACCATGATAAAGAAGGAACACGATGGCTAGATTTGGCACAGAGCTACGCAGACAGATAGAGGCAGAGGGATAAACACTCTTTCAGTGTAGGATTCCCACGTAGGACATGGCCAAGGGTCTGCGTCACTTCAGTGCAGAATGATAAATCCAGCTTAACCATGCCATAATTCTCCATATCTGCTCATGCTCATAAGATTTTCCCTAAATGACCTGTTCATAGGCATCAGACAGGTTCCATGACATCACATGGCAGAAGGCCGATGAAATATTTGGAGAGAAAAATGTATCATTTAGTAGACGCTTTTGTCCTCGACAATGGCACAGTTTGCCAAGTGGGACTTTAATGAGGTTGAAGTGGAAGATGGCCAGTGGCTCAGCTGTCCTAACAGATGTGCCGTGTTCACTCCACCGGTGGCCGGTATCAAAACTAGCAGAAGGGGAGTGATAAGAGTAGAACAGATGAGCAGCAGTGTTCCGAGGGCATGGATATTTTCTGGCGATAAAGTGTAGCTTGAGTTTGAGAGGGTGCGCGGGCATCTGAGCACTAATGTCTCTGAGACATGTCGAGACACGCACAGCAGTGTGTGTCTGAGGGAGTGAGGACGCGGTAGACCGGTGGGAGGAGATCACACGGCACAGGGATTCGGTGTAAAGTGGAAGATACCTTAAAATAGTTGTCTGATTAAGACAGGAATTAGACTTCCATGTGTGATCTTCCCCCGCAATGGGTTTAAAAATCTGGCTGTTGTCTCTTTCACACATATATAAAGAAAAATAAACAAAAAATCCCACCTAAATCACATTTCTTCCCACAGTTGTTCCACTGTGCACTGCAAACTAGGATTGTGATTCATCCCATTTTAAGAAATAACTGGATGTTAACATGAACACAGGAATTATATCTCTGCCTGTTTGATTTATTACTGGGCTTTGCCAGGATGTTTCCCCCTCAGACGGATGTGTAATACCAGCAACCCAGGAACACAGGCTCCAGGGTGTCATAATATTCTATCTATTAGACATCTATTAGACTTCCAGGGCCACATGTTGATCCAGTTGTGATAACATTCATCTAATTGCCTAAAAACAGGATCATATCCAAGTCGATTCGATCATGTAAGCAGTGTTTCTGTGTGAGAGCACCATGATAAGAATGAACAGGAATAAGTCACTGCTGTGTGGGAAGACAAAATCGCTTCACAAAGTCATTCATGGGGAAATTACCATTACTGGATCAAAGTACCCCCCCACACCTCCAAGTCATCGCAGCCTGCCAGCAGTTTTTGGTCTCATGCTGCAACGCCATCATTCAACGGAATGTGGCCTTTGAAAGAACAGTGTGGCACTGATTCAATCAATGATGTCTCAGAAATGTTTGAATAGGCGTTTACAAATAATAGTGCTAAATCCCCATGTGTAGGATCATTTGCTAATTAATTCTAATAAGCTAGTATTATAGCCATTGGCGGATGAGATCATCATGGCAAAAGTGGTCTCCGCTGCACGGTTTGGTTCACACAGCAATATATGTCATTACTAAAAAGTTGCCTCAGCCATTATAGACATGCCTTTTATTAAAAAAAAAAGAAAAAGAAATCCATTCTCACCTTCCCTGCAGGCTACCCTCTGACTTTCTAACCCCTTTGTCACCTGTAGATTCAAGGGAGCTCATAAAGTCTGCACAGATGCTCATCAGATGTGCATTTGCAGCGCTGTGAGAGAGCACACGCTAGCATCAGCCGCTCATATGCTGTTTGGCAGAACAAGAAATCCATGGGTTGGTGTTGCATTCTACATTGACAGTAAACATGCTATTTTTCTCAATGCAAAATTGCTACTTCTGGGTGGCACAATGAACGACATGAACAAATCTTTCGAACAAATCTTTTTACTGGCCAGTTTTTAATGAGTCAGTACAACTAAAAGAACTACTTTCCAGTTCCATTAGGTTTTGCATTTTTGCAGGCACTTCCAGACCAGCTGCTCCGCCAGTGCGCTCTGCTGTGCTTTATGCCAATAATACCACAGAACTGTGACAGTGTGTCATTTATGCCAAACAAGCCAGAGAAAATGATCTATCCACATTTATCTGCTGATTTGACTGCTCGGCTGAGGTGGAAGCTTTTAGAATCCAGTAAATCCGCAATTCAACAGCGCTAGGAATGTCAAGCATCCAGCATGCAAACACAGGATTTTCTCTCGTTCTGTCCTTTTTTTGAATGCAAATATGTATCTTGTTAACAATACAGTGGAATTCAGTGACTCATCATAGTTGAAACGTGTATTGTGTAGAACTGGATGATGCCCGTGATGCACAATTGTAATACCCCATGACATTTGAGGCACGATGACAACAACAGTGCTCACGAAATACGAATGTTTGAGGAAAAATAACAGGATCTGTTCGTCAGGCTAGTTTTTGGTATCATTCGCCGACAATTTCCACATAATACAACGATTTCCTTGTTTCACATTCATATTGCATCTTGTTACCATCAGTTGCCGTCAAACTGGAAGCCATCTGTCCTCCTCTCTATGAATAATTATTACCCTTCATATTGCTTTGTATCAAATATCACTGAAAGAGATGAGCGTCTTTACTCAAATAATTATTTGTGTTTTGTTTTATACCCTTCTACAGCAGATCCTTTAAATCTTCCTTGAGACGTGCTGAGCGCCACACAGTTGCCCTTTGTGACAATGTGTTGTCTCCTTCAAACAAATCCACTGTGTTTTGATAACTCTTGCATGTTGAAAGCTCAGTGTGACATTTTGCTTTGGTTTGTTTCATCATAAATGGTTGTTTTCTTCAGACAAAATGACACAGGCTTCTTTTTTTTTTTTTATTTACCACCAACTGAACATTTCCTTTTTTTTATACCATCGGTGACAGAAAGCATCCAGAAAGTATGACAACTCTTTTTTTTTCAATCCACAGATACCCCTGTTTTTATTGTATTCTGATTTCACCTATGAGGAACATATTGTCTTGAGACCCTGCTGAGACGGTTTCCAACTCAATTAATTAAAGATTTTCTCTCAACAAACCTGACTTCCCCCTTCCTCCAATGAGTGTTTGTTGAATTCTCTCAAGGTTTTCAGTTGTTTCCTGCCCCTGAAGTTTAGGGGAATATTTACGTGACGTCAGCAGGGAAACATGCTGCCTAGGATGAGTTCGACAGCACATTGTAATTCAGGAAAAACAGCAAACCCAAAACATATCCAGACTTTAATCTATAACAAATATATATGATGTGTGTTATCAAATATGATTTACACATGTTGTTACACATTTTAGAATACATTTTAGATACATTTAGAGTGAAGTTTTTGTGGACAATGCTACTTCCCGTTTTGTGAAGTAACAACTTATTCAGAATTTCAGTCTTGAATTCACCCGGAGCTTTTCCTCTTCTTTCTCAACCCTCAAGAGAAACTACTGCCCTCCTCTCAGTCCTCTCAAGTGTAGCCGCGCTCTAAACACCCACTTTTATTTCTGATGGATTTGGTGGCTGGATCGGCCATGGAGGGATAAGTGCATTTTCCAGCTACAGGACCCTGAATTTGTGCTGTGCAACTTTGAAGCAGCAAAAAAAAAAAAAAAAAAAAAAAAAAAAGCAATAGCGATGCCGCTAACACAGCTGGTGGATCTGTTTACAGTGTAAGCATCAAATCAGATTTGTTGTTGTGTGTAGCAGTGTAGAACAGGGAGGTTGGGGACATTTAGCCTTTCACCAGCATATTTTAAAGCTCACTGTGGCTCCTCTGTCTGGTTGTGTTGTAAACATTGACAATCCACTGAAAAGCATAAACAGAAAAAAAGTATGTTGAATTGTACTGACAACTGACAGTGACAACTGCTAGCGGGAGCAATAAATGACAAATATAGTCAAGGCAGATTGTATCCATATAGAGCCAGTTCACAGTTAGCGCATAACGGTGAGCAAACCGACTATTCCAATAGAAACCCAACATTCAAATGAGGAAGCAAGAGAGAGAGAGAGAGGAGCAGAGGAAAGCATCAGGGACAGAAGAGCACAAGGACAAACGGGGCGTATTGACAATATATAGACTGTATATAAAACCCGGGTACGCCCTCAGGGTCTGAAACATACAGCCCATGCTCATGTTGCATACACATCTTTATGGAGCTCGTAACACATCTGTTTGGTCCAAATTCTGATGCTGTTTGTTGTCGTCATGGATGCAGCAAATGACTTGCGCAGAACACGGCGCACAGTCCCGATCAATATTTCATGCATGCGACACCAAGCAAATCAAAGCTGCTTTTGCGGACTTCATTGCTCATCTGGTGGTTTTGACAGACTCTAATTTTGTCTTTGTCCCTTGATGTACCCACTCTTTGCATATTTACATTGTCTCTGAAACAAAAGAGCCAAATGCAGACTGATGGCGACATGTGACGAAGGCCGTGGCATTTCACTAAGATCGCTTTCCTCCAGAAAGAATTTGATCTAAAATAGAAACAGTCCTGTGTGAACCACCAGTTCATTTAGTCAAACAAATGATCCCTGATTTTCAGAACAGTGTGAGATCAGCAGGTACACCTTTGATGACAGTAAACGCGTTTCCCCAGCAACCACCGTTCACCTGTCATCGAAAATCTAGGACTGGCCTTAGTGGCAAATCAGTTGCTGTGGTCTCCCCCACTGTGTTTTTGAATTGTCTATTACGTTTCCCTGGAAACCTGCATGCACAAATTTGGAATGATGAAAGTCAGATGATGTCAGTATACGTATGCAGTACGGAGTTGAATGAATGAAAGTGGATGACATTCTCAAAAATAAACAAAAATAAATGCTTAATTGATGTGTCAATTCATAATTTAAGCAGTTGTTATTGGATTTCTATGTCTGGATGAAACAGCCTGTGAAATCTTGAGGTGACAAATGTAACATGAGTTACTTGAACACCATTAAGCAATAATCACCTATGTTCCAATCTCCCTCCTTTGCAGCTGCAGTGCAATTTATCTCTTCTTAACTTCCTTTGATAGGTCATTAAAGTGGTCTTGGAGCTGCAAAGTAAAGCACTGAATCATGTCTCAGATTCCATCTGCTGGCATGCCTAATCTGGGGCAGAAGGGCCAACACACATATGGCTGCCGTATAAAGTTTTATATAATTATTGGCAGTGACGGGTCGTTGAGGAGGAATCGCTGGATATGAATCAGACATGGAGCCACTGTAGCAGTCGATGAGCAGTCAGGCACTTAAGAACACCTGAAAATGGGGAATTATATTTTGGGTTGGAAGTGAACAAACCTGCACAGATGACAAGTATACTCAGGTTCAGCATTTTACTGATGACTTGAGGACGGTACTCTCCAATACTCCACTACTCTGCCAAGGATAGAAATCATTGTATATCTGATTTTATAATGACGTTAGTGTATTTTTACTATTAGTATTATTGTGATTGTTGCTAATATCAAGACAAAGCGTTCGAATGCTTTATAGTTGCTTGTGGTTCTATATGTGGAAGAAAATCTCTCATTTGTTGAGTCTTGCGTATTTAGTAAGAACTTGTGTACTTCCGTCGGCACAAAGGAGAGGGCCGAATGGAGTTGAAAAGTGCTGTCGGTAAGCAATGCTCACGGCAGACCGATACATCGCTCACTGTGTGTCTGGGAATTACAGGCACTCACCTATTTATTGCTAAATCTTTATGAAGAGCTCTGTAGGGAAAAGGAAAAGACTGGGGGCAAAGTTTTTGGATCAGACTAGAAATAAGCACTCTGCTCCAGCTCCTTTGTGTATTTCTGGTTAGTTTTGTAATGAACAGCGTCTCAAACCGACCTGCAGTAGATCAGTGTAACTTCGACTGTTGCATTTTCTGCGAGTCTATAACATGACAGTATTTGCATATTTTACAAAAGAGACTTCACACATCAAAAAAAAAAAAAAGGTCTTTATGTTCCCACAACTGACTGCGCGAGTCTGTGTTGAATGTGTGACTTTGACACATTTACTGGTAAAAACTGAAAGTTTTGTCATTGAAATGTGTGACTTTGTGACAACAGAAATACGTTTTAAGGCCGGTTGGGGTCCAGCGAACCTCCAGCCTCCAGTGCACCGTAGGTGAAGGTGATTTCTTCCAAATGTTCTCACACTGGGCTGGGTGAAGGAGTGTAGCTGAGGTTGATTGTTGATTGCTGTAAAAGCTAGTTTCAACACTTCTAGGCACCACTTTGGAACCAAAATGTGAGAAGTAGAAATTGAGAAAGAAAAAAAAAAAAGTACCGGTGTAACATAACACATTTAAGACTGTTGCCTCTTTCCACTAATATGATCCACCTGTCACTAAATCTAATTTGGTGACCGAGAGTCTGCAGTGACATTAATATTGATGCTTTGTTTGATTATGTTTTTTTTTTCTTCTGTCTGTGCAGTGAATTAAACGCCTGTAGTCATCACACAGGAGCGGGAATGATGCATGTGTTTCATCTACAGTTTCCAATTAGAGAGAGAGGCTGTGCATCATTTTATGCACAAATGGCACGACAGCAACTTCATTAATTATTCAAATCACCCGATATGGCGACAGGATCGGTCAGGGTCCAACAGTGAATAACTAGAGGGGCAATTCGCTGGTGTGTATCTGTGCCAAGGCCAAAGAGTTGGGGAAAAAAAAATTGAAAATCAGTTTTATCACTATGTTAAATGGATTGGACTTAAACTTTAATGTCTTTTTTCATTATAAGTTTTGTGAAATTAATGGTTGTTTTTGAGCTTTTGACAGATTAATAACTGTTTCAGTTTGTTGATGCTTGGACATCCGGGCTGATATTTTGCATCTGGATCCTTTCGTATATTGACGTCTTGAGAAATAAATGGGACGTCGCAAATATGCAGAAGAGGGGAGGGACAGCTGAGCTTAAAACTAATGTCAGTGAACGGTTTGCACACGTATAACTGGCAGCGCTGTGTGAGAGCAGCTGCAGTCCTGGCACCTGCTGACTTTGTATTGAACTGCGTATGGATTTTGTCAAATAGATTTCAATTAGAAGAAACATTTAGTGTTAAATTATTGACACCTTTTTGTTTGTTCTTGGACAGATGGGTAATTTGCTCCGAGACTTAGGCCCATTACTTATTTACCAAAGTCTTTAATTCTATATTTAGTCAGGTATACATTGTTTCTCCTCTCGTTTTTTGTACTAAATAATACTACTGAATAAGAACTACTGAAAATACCAATTGTAATATTAAATACTGGGCTAATCCAGGCAGGATCACACATTACTTGATCATGTGTGCATCCTCACAGCCCAGTGTGAGTCTACATTCAACATGCACCCAATCCACATGGAAAGAGAAACATTGCGGCAGAAAGATGTGATGATGTAAACGACTCCCAATTAAATCTGCATCACGATATAGCCTCATTTAGTGGGAGTGCATCAGAAATACGATTTTTGCCCGCATTTCTTGCATTTGCAAGAGACAAACCAACAAAAGCAGTCACTGAAGAGAAGTTACTGAACCTGAACAGGTGATTTAGAACAATCTATTTTCAGAAACATTCTGCACCCAAAGACACCTGCTTACATGAATGCCTAATCACAGACTTTCAGCTCCGGCACATGCTCGGCATTAGCCATTGACTCAGTGACAGTGTCTTCTTTTGCATTTCAGCATTCCAGACAGCTGTTGAAAACATGGCACTTTTATCCACAGGGCAGGTTTTTTTTTTTCTCTATTTTTTCTTCCTTCTGTAACCCTCCAACTAACAGTGACGTCTGTATCTCTGTCTGCTGTAATGTTTTCTGCGTGTCTCTCGCAGGCGTAACCAAAACATCCACACAAATCATGTGCATCATCTTTTTCACTGATGTGTTGTTGATCTTGTGTTGCAGCCAAAAAAAAAAAAAAAAAGAAGATCTAGAAGTAAATGTCACTACTGATACTTAAAATCTGGCATTACCAGAAACAAACGTACACTATAATTTGACGCAGACACAAAAAAGAAAGAAAAAGAAGATTAACATACTTAAAAAGACAACATTCTTTGTTAGCAAAGTTTATGATGTTATGTACGTTAGCTCTTGGTTGGTTAGTTCATTAGAATCAGACTGAGCAATACACAACTTTTGAATGAATTTTTAATCACATTTATAAACTGTCATCTTATTAATACATATTTTCGATTTTTTTACTTTCAGGGAATTTGCACGTTGGAAGGTGAGGAACACGGCGATTGAGAGGCGGGACCTGATCCGGAACCCAGTGCCACTCATGCCTGAGTTCCAGCGCAGCGTCCGGCTGCTGGGCCGCAGACCCACAACTCAGCAGTTCATCCACACAATCATCAAGAAATATGGAACCCACATTCTCATCTCAGCCACCTTGGGAGGTTAGAGCGCTTCACTGTCTTTCTTTCCATAGCTAACAAGCATTTTTACACCCCGTCTGAAAACTGTACGGGGTGGGAAAGGAAAGGTCTTTTTAAGACGTTGCAGATACCGAGTCCGTATCAACCAGGTAAACGTATGTAGATCATTGTACATGTCTGGATTGCCTCTGCACCGCTGCAAAACCTTTTTTAAGCTATGCCTTTATTGTCCCACAGCTGGGAAATTTACAGAAAAAAGCACATTAACATGGTGCAAAACAAGAATGAGCCCC